>NW_010580723.1:112377-126637 GCF_000705375.1 Tinamus guttatus
CTGTGGATATTTCCATTCTACTGACTGCAGAAGGGAAATGACCCGGATATTATGAATCAAATGTCTGCATGGTCCAGGGCTGCTGGGCGTTACGTCTTAATCCTTCCTTTCCAACAACCAGCCTGTCTGAGGGGCTAAAAGCCCTCCTCCTTTACCAGCCCACGCCTCTTCTGCCTTGCTGTATTTCTGCCTTACCCTTAGGCAGGCAATGCAGCTGCTGGCAGAGGACCACAGTCATTGAGGTGACATATCATACTTATCAGCCCCCTCAGAAATGCAGCAAGCGGCATGTGTGTGGGATAGGAGAGGGAAGCTTCCTTCGTCCTGTGGGGGCCTTTCTTTTGCAGTGGGATACTTGAGTCACTGGTGATTCCTGTGATGCCTCCCTCTGTCGTCCACTCCCTGACCACACATGACAGCACATGACTAAGGAACAGCACACGACTAAGGACAAGGGAAGCAGGCTAGATGCTCCCTGCTCTGGAGTGTCCTCTGGCAGCTGGTGTGGAACGGAGCTGCCTCCAGAATAGGGACTGGAGGGATCAGAAGCTGATTTTGCCCCACTGATGGAAGAAGAAGACATATTTCAGAGCTTCATGGTCTTGTTCTGGTCTGATGAGAAGGGAGCAATGTGATTTTGAGGTAATTCTTGGTGCAATCTGCTTATTTACAGAAGCTGACCTGGAGCCCTGCTCCCTGAGCAAGGTAGTCGTAGATCAAGCCTTAGCTTCACAGTCATTTCAAGCGGACGTTTATGGGTATTGCTACTGAAAGAAGTGGTATCACACACAAAAGAACAACCACACTGAGTCAGAACAAAGCCAAGTATCCCATTACTCTTTGCTTTGCTGGTCGCTGGCAACAGCAGTTACATAAAATGTTTCAGCATCTGATGTACCGCTGTAGGCTGTCCTACAGCACAACTGCATGAAGTCCAGGCTGTCCTGAGCTCGGGACAACAGGATAGATTTCCTTTACACTCAGAAAGCTGTCTAGGCAGCAGAGTCAGCATGGGATGTGTGCCCAGCGAGATGGTGGAGCTCATACTGTTCACCTTAAATCTTTTATGAGGTTGTCTGAAACACAGAAGTGTGTTAGCAGAGCCTGTGGGAGTTCCATGCCCGTGTGACAGGCTCACATGAACCTTCCTTACTGAGAAACACAAGGTCACTGTGAATTTGTTGCAGCCCTAAACACAGAGCCAGAAGCTGAATGTTCTGCCCCATTAATGAGAGTTCCCCTTTGAAAAACCCAAATGAAAACCAAAAGCCACAGTGGTCTTAAGCACGTGCTGCAGTAAGAGGAGGAAGGCTCTCCTGCTGGCTGCCCTGTCCTGCTTCCTAGTGCTCCCTCACTTGTTTGATGCCACAACATGGGCAACCACACAGTAACCAGGATCAAGGAATAAGTCAAGATAAAAATTAACCAAGACAGCAAAAATACTGAGATCAGTTCTCATGAAGCCAAAGGGGAGGGTGACTGCAGAGTGGGAAGTGTTGGCAGGAGGCAGGGGATGCTGGACCACTGTGTCTAGCAGGGGTGGCTTGGGCTGTGACCACCAAACTGCAGACCTCACAGATGGAACCAGCTCCTGCAGCTTAGTGCAGAGAAGTGCCTCTACTAGAGCCATTTGCTGCTGGTGGCTGAACACTCAAAGTGCGAAAACCTGCCTTCTGCTTCTGCCCCAGGCGCGGTACTTGTGGTCTGGAAGGGATCCATGCGCGCCTTGTCCGGGTCGCGGCTGGCCGCGCACACCCTGTGGTTTCCCCGGCTGACCGGAAGAGGGGCGCTCCCGCCAGGGAGCAAACAGGTTGCACCGTGGGTTGCAGCCTTCATAGCCTCTCCTCTGAGCCTGTGCGACAGCAAAGCACAGCTCGGTGGGCTGAGAGAAACTGAACCCAACATGATCCTCCAGAGAAATAACACAATGGGGCAAAAAATTTTTTTCTTCTTTTTTTTCCACCCAAAGCCATTCATTCACTAGGCATTTCAGGCATGCAGGCACACTCGAGTGTACTGCAGTGTCTGAGTGGGCCTCTCATAATCCACCCTCGCAGTCCTGGTGGTGCTTCCTTCCCTAACGTGCAGTGCCAGTCCTGAGCCTGAGGATGTGAACAGCTTTTACAGTATTTTATGTGAGATAGTTAAGGACTAGTTTCTGGGAGCATAAGGAGTCGAGATGCTGTGACTCTCACCTTCTTGATGGTCAGGAGAAGATTATCATTAATTTGAACTTAGAGCAAAAAGAGTAAGTCACAGAAACCCACTTTTCTCCCCCTTTGGACTTACCTTTGTCATTTGGTTTGCTGTTCCTACCTACCTGCTGTTCCTACCTACAGTGCTGCCTACCTACAGCTACTATGTGATTATCAGATATTCCCTGCACTGCAGGAGTGCATACTCCTGCATCACACCATGGTTAGGGGTGCTCTGCAGACACATTAGTGCTTGAGATTTCTTTGGGGGCTGGCAATTCCCTTTAAAGTCTCTGGAGATACTCCTGGGAATCAACATTTTCCCTCATGGCAAGTATTTCCAGGGTGAGAGCATTTGTCTTGAGGCCATGACTGTCCTCGTTTTGGGTCTCTTACTATGCTGTGCACATTGCCGGCCCTTAAATAATACTAAAAATAAGTAATGATTATTATTAATTCTTAGGTTCATTGCTTCTCTGAAAAAGGTAGATAACAGTGGTTATTGGTGAGTCTACAGTCCTGCTGAGAAAATCTCTATTTTCAGTTTAGAATGAATTTTCCATGCAGGAAAAGAAGGATAATCAATGATGCACATCAATGGCTGAGGATGGGAGCATCCCAGGTAAAAAACGATCGTGTCCTTCAAGAAGCTTGAAACACCATTAAAAATGGAGGTGAGATGAACTAACCCTTCCCTCCACCACTGTCACTGCAGAGGAGAGGCAGAGGAGGAATCACACATTGCAGCTCCTGTTGTCAAAATCACCTCTGGAGAAGAAAAATGCCCAAGATGTATGATGGACTTAAATACGACCAGGCAAACGCAAAGCACGGAGGTGGTAAATCTTTAAATAAATAAATAAATAAAGCGATAGCCTTGTGAGAGTGTGCTGCCTGACAAATGCATTTAAAGAAGTTTCCAAACCTCAGAAAGTTCATGTGTCTCCCACCTCACGCACGTCTCACTCTGCTCTTCATTGCTCACAGAGAGCAAGCCCCGCCCCCACCTTTGATTTACAATTAAATTAAGAATTACTTTGGTAAAAAGCGGTGCTCCGCGCCGCCTGCTTGGCTTTGTGCCTCCAGGCTGTGCAGACCCCTGTTGCTTGCTGAGCGGGAGGCAGCGGCGCAGGGCTTGTGAGGAGCTGCAGGAACTGAAACCGGCCCTATGATTTATAGCGCTAATAAGGTTCAACTGCCATTTCTTGTGGTTTCCTCCCAAGTTGTCTTTGATAATTTCTGCTTGTGCTGTGTTTATTGTTGCTGCTGCGAGGGCTCAGTTGTCAGGTAACTTTGCACATCTGCTCCCCTTGGGTCTCTCTATTGGATTATTTTTATTCATAAACAGTTCTGGGAGTGCCAAAAGCAGTTGGCTGGGACTTGGCCCCCTGCTTTCCACTGTTATACTTGGTGCTGTATGGGAGCTGTGCTGTGCCGTGACAAGTTTACACTCATGTACCCACAGCCTCTCGTTTGAGCTCACGTGTGTCACGGCAGTGCCATGCCAATGCTAGTGGTGGCCATCCCTATGACCAGCCAGCCCTTGGTGGGGCTGTTGAGGCTCTAACTCACATAGCCCCAGCAAATGCATTGGGATGATTTTGGAGCTCACCCACCTCAAGGAATTGCTGGAGGCTGTTGCCTCAGGTTGGTACCTTGGCTGTGAGCTACTGCAGCAAGGAATGGACACATCCTCCTCTTCTGCCACCCATGCGGTAGATTCAGGGACTGGCAGATGAGAGGTGATGTGGATGGTGCAGAGTTGCTTTTATTATTTATTTATTTATTTATTTCAGGAAAAGCCAAGAGTGAAAGCATGTTGCCTTCAGTGTACCCTGTTGGCTGCGGCAGACCTGGGGCAGAGCGCATCCTTTGGCTGTGCTCTGATTTGTCTCATGTGCTCACTTTTCCACTGCTCTCTGCCTGCTTTTGTCAACTTGGCTTGAGAAAAAACTGTGGAAACTAGCGAACATTATCACCCAAGGATACACCCAAGGAGAGTCTTTGCTGAAACATACAGCTGGGCTTTGGTAATTTGCCTGGTAGAACATGTGTGGGGGATTGCAGTCTGTACCACCAAGATGCTGCTGAAGAGTGGCTGTGCCATTTTTCCTCTCCCCTGAGCAGTCCCTGCCTGGCTGCAGCTCCACAGATGACAGCGCAGCTGGGACAGGATTTCCTCTGCTTCATCCCATGCAACCCGCAGTGAGAGAGGGCACTGGCAGAGGTGGAATTGCAGCAGGCCCAAATAGCTGCACTGGCTGAAAATTTCAGTGCTGAGGAAGAAACCAGTTGCCTGCTCTGCTCTGTCTTGATCCATGGGTCTGTGAAAGCTGGGAAACAAAACAGGAGGGTCACCAGCAGGCTTTCGGAGGGAGGAGGGTGGTGGTTACAGAGATGAGTGCAACACTTGGAGCTTTTTCTCACCAATGAGGATCTTCAAAGTTGGTGAGGTTGCTGTGCTGCCAGTGACAGTTGGCTACTGTCATGCGCACCAGGGTCACAAAGCCAGGGTCCTTGCCAGACCCAGGACCATTTTAGCTGCTCCCCATGCAGCAGATTGAAGGCAGTTATGTGCTGGGCTCTTTGAAGGGCAAGGGAGAGCCCTTTATCCAGGTTATGGTGTTGCCATCAATGGTTGGCCACTCTAATGGTAGAGCACTCAAGACTCAGCAGGACCTAGTGCCTGGGAGAAGGTAAAAACTCAGAGGAAGAAAAAAAATTAGAAGGCTTGGAAATATGAAAGCTGCAACCGAGGTTTCACAATGCAGCTTTCCTTATCTGGGAGCACTGCATAAATCTGCTTTCCGGAACCTGTAGTTTTTCAGGATGTGCCTGGGTTTGAAAGAGGTGCTGGCTGTTGGAAAGCCAGCTTCTCTTTCTTTTTCACAGTGTGATTTCTCAAGACAGCATGGTAATTTCTCTTGGAGCCTTCCGAGGAAGAGGCACACAGACCTTGGATACGCTGCTGCAGAGCCCTGCTGCTCTGCAGAGCTACAGCCAGGCGCAGTTCGGGCTTGGGTCATAGCATCTCACTGAACCACGGCTGAAAAGAGAGGTTTGATTCAGCAACAACTATAGGACCAAGACATCATCCAATATTAAGGCTGTTAGATCCATCTGCTGCTTTCTAGAAAGTAGTAAATTATTGCTTCTTTCTCTGCTGCACACATGCACACACAAACACCCACAGACTTCACAGCCTCAGGATCTGCTGTCTTTCCTGCTAGAAGGGGAATTTCTATTCTCATTTTCTGTGCTCATTTGCCAGTTTTCGGGTGAAGATTTGGAATGATTCTTGAAGGCATAAAAGAGGACATGTAATTAGGATGTGTATGTGATTATGTAATTATGACTCTTCATGACACCGATGTTTTTCTCTCCCTTTACCCCAGTGAAGATGAACTGGAGCGACTGAGGCTGTTCAGGAGGTCAGCAGCAACATCACAGTTCACGGCCCTCTAACCTGTCTTCCAGACAACACAGAAGGCTCTAATTGTGGTTGATACTGTAAGAAGCTTCACTGCACTGGTTCCACTATCTGATCCCCTGTGGTGCAAGGAGTCTCTCCGCAAGTTGTTCACACTTAGGAAAAGAGCATTTACAGGTGAGGTGGAGGGTCTTCCAGCCATTTACAGGTAAAGCTGTTCAGAAAGAAAAGGACTAAACACAAAGCAGCAAATCACTTTAGACCAAGGATAGCATTTTTCTGTAAAGTTTTTTAAAACTTGCATTACTTTTTTGCTTGGACTTTTTAAAATTAAATAATGTTACATATTCTTTTCTCCTTTTACATTTTCCTACTTGGTACTGAGGAAATAGGAATAAGTAAGGGGAGGAGTAAAAAAAAAAAAGGTGAGAAGATATGGGAAAATTGAAGTGCCGCATGAAGATAAAAACATGTGCAATACAGCTGCCTAACTTAGGCATCAAGAGATATTTGAGACATTTCAGGATTCCTTTCAGCCATGTCTTTGAAAAGGCATAGTCTCTAGCATGTCCACTGTCATATTTGCAACACTTTGCAGATGTCTCAGATGCTTTGGCAGGTCTGAAGGGCTGTGGACAACCTGACTTGGGCAGCAGAATAATCCTGGCTTCTTCAGTCTTTGTTGAAAGGAAAAAAAAGAAAAAAAGCAGATTTTTTTTTTCTGAAAAATGCATGAATTTTCCATGACTGAAAAGAACACCTATATATTTTGAGGGACTGAAAAATAAAGTTCTCCCTTTTGCAAGTTCATAAAACTCTTGTTAGCATCAGCATCAAGGCACTAACGCATGGCATGCCAACCCGATTGTATCTGCTGTCATCATGTATATATGTGTCATTGACTGTCAGGTGTGCACAGAATATGGCTTTCCCTGAGCTATTCTTGTTAATGTAAAATCACCTCAGTGTGCTGAACATCTTCTTGCCTTTAGTTTGTAAGGTGTTAAATATAAGAATCTGGCTTTTCTCTTGCATATTCAGTCTGCTGTATATCTACGTGCCTCAAGGTATTGCATAGGTGATTATTATAACTACCATTTTTGAGTGTCTGCGTGTTACAAGTGTGCTTCGTTGTGCTCATGACACAGAGTGTTCAGTATTTGTCTGAAAATCGTATAACTTAAATAAGCATTTGCCATCAAACTAATCTAATCTAATCATAATCAATACCGATACTGCGGGATCTTGTAAAACATGACCCACATGGCAAGTTCTGCCACTTGCTAATTACGCCCTTGGAGGCAGCAGTCAATAACTCCCAAGGGTTAGATGTTTCCTACTTAGTCAGGTGTTTTCACAGAGGACCACTGACATTCAATAAAGACTTCCACAGACACAGAAAACTTTATACTGTGACATACAAATTAAAAGGCTTATAAAAAGATAGCATATATTCAGAGAATTCCTTTATTTTTTAAAAAATAAGCTGTCGATAGAGCCCTGCAGAGCACACATTTAGGGAACTGTTTTTTTTTTTTTAATATTTAAAATAAGTTCGTGTTTAATCCCAAGACAGCACCAGTGGATGAGCACTTAAGTTGCTCTAATAGGTTGTCCCAGAAAATGGACAAACCTTTCGCTTGGGTACTCAGCATAGCTCTATAGAAGCTTTTTCCAGCATCTGGCAGATGAGAACCATTCAAATGAGTAAGCCTGATGATATTGAAAGCAGATAATCTCATCGTCTCATTGTTTTTTTTTCTATAGGTCACATGTGATGTGAAAACATTCGTGGTAAGAGTGCTTTTTGAAATACTTTCACTTCTATCCTTTCTCCTTCAAAGCTTTTGTATGATCACTGGCTTTCCTTCTGCTGGAGAGCCAGCTATATTAACAACCTGTTTTTAATTTTGTTTCATTTTGTTGATTTTAGTGAGTCTTGTGGAAAAACAAAACAAAACAAAACCCACAGCTGTTGGGTTTTTATGCCACAGCTTGACCATTTATATTAGTTTAGAAGAGGAAAAGTATATGTTAGATGGCTTGGCTATATCTTATATCCATATCAACATTCCATTTTTGATGCTATTGTTCTTTTCTAATTTCACAGATTGATCTGCTTACAATGATCAATCTAACTGTTCATGTGTGGCGTATGAAAGAGGCCCTGGGAACAAAGACCTGCTGCTGTTGAGGCAGCAGTGGAGGATGAATAGGAGATGCAAGGAGAGGAGGAGGGTTGGTGCCTTGTGTTGTGATGTATAAAGGCCTGCTGTGAATGGCAGCATAGGATTGCAGGGAAGCAGGGGGCACCTGTACACATCCTGCTGGAGAAGCAGATCCTGGCTGTGCGTTTCACTTGACATCAAGTATAAAGTTACACCAACCAAAGGCTCTGACTACAAGTGAAGCTGGTGCAACACATCTGCCATGTGGGTATTCCCATGATCATTGCTTTGCTTAAACCTCGGGCTGGCTGCATGCAGAGGATGCTTTATGTCACGCTACAACAGTTTAAGAAATGTATGTCACTCTAGTTGGAGATTAATGTCTCTCAGCAAAGATGCGATTGCTGTATGGGCATGTACTCCTGGTCTCTTGCAAATGTGAAGTGGAATGGGTTAGTTTCTCCCATGTCTGAAACTCATTTTATTTTGCAGGACAATAGATTGAGGGCTTGGATGTGATCAGTGACTCTCTTTCAGCTAAAGGATCTATCTCCACTGAGGTGTGGTAACATTTTTAACTATTATAACATGGCTATAAGTGTAAATCTGGCTATGCCCTTATATGTCTTTCTCCACTTTATCTGGTTAGGTAGTGTCCATTTCAGAACAGAGACAGGCAATGTGACATTTCAGGTACTACGACAATCTTAACTGCAAGTCATTCTAGCAGCTATGGTGACTAATGTAATAAATACACACACGTGCATCCATACAGACAGCATTCATTGCAAAAATCACTTTGCACGTCGTTTCTTTAAACTAACTAGAAAATATGATGATGTGTATTCTGCTGTTGAAGTCTTAGTGGTGCCACTGAGTGACATACAGCTGGGCTTAACTCTTAAAAATGGCAGCAAGGTATGAAAAAGTGCAGTTTGGTTTGGCATCAAAAAAGAAAGCATCACCTCAGTTGGAATAGATATGAGTGTGCTTAGGTTCTGTTTCTGTTCCTGACAAACTGCAAGGAAATTATTTTGTTTCATAATGAAAATTGTATTTAATTCAAAATGAAACACTTGGTTTCAAGCATGCAGAAGAGAAGTGAGAGGAAGGGGTCAGAGTCAAAGGGCAGGGTGGAGGTGAGAGGGCTGTCCCTCTGCTGTCCCCCAGGAGTAGGGCACAGCCATGCTCACTGCAGGGGAAGAAGTAGGCTGGTCGAGTCAAAGATGCTAACATGACCCTGACCCTGCATGACCTTAAAGACTTAAAAAAACGTTTGGGGTTTTGAATTCAGAGACTTCGGCCTACTTGGTTACCATGGCAAACAATCACCAGTAGAAGTCTGTTAACCTTTAATTAAAGATACACAAAAAGGAGGAAAAACAGTTTAAGCGCTTGAAAAATAAAGTATTAAGTAAGACTTTCCTTTTTAAAAGCATCCATTATTCCTCTCCGCTTAGCTGTCAACAGTTTTTATAGCAACGTTTCCCTCCCTTTATTTAGGTTCACAACAGAAGTGGCTGTTCTTGGGAAAGAGAGGAGCACATTGAGATGGACTGGATCCATTGTTGCTCCTCATTTTGGACTACACTCTGCTCACTTGAAGACACACATAAGCATAAGGGGAGAGAAAAGGACAGCAGAGACAAAAATATGATTTCTGGTGTTAGAAACACTTTTACTTGCAATCTCACTGCTAAAAAAAAGGAAAAAAAAACAGGCTCAGCAGATGTCCTTAGCAACCCCTTGCAGAACTAGCAAATTTGTACCAATCTCAGCCTCTTCCAGGCGTTGCTTTCAGTACTCTTCCTGATCACAGTTCACAGCTGTGTTTCAGGTACGTAGGCAGAGGGGTAGCCCTCACCACCCTGATTAAAGGGAAGATGACCTAGAAGGAAAAAGGAGAGGGGCATGTGAGGAAAGTGCAAAGCAAATAAGAGAGTTGGTGACCTCTCTCGGGACCCCAAATGTCATGTTCCAAGTGGGCTTCCAGGACTGAGATGGAGTTGGTGGCGTTAACAGTGACATACTTGTATCTTCTGGCCAGAAGGTCCTGTAAGATCTGGTAACTGAGTCTCTTCAGTGTCACAGTGGAAACTAAGATCTAAAGAAGACAGAGGCAACACCAACTGTCAGAATTTCTCCTTTCCATACACTTCTCCCAATATCAGTGTTCAACAGGATTTCCCCAGGGGACAATGAACACCCTAGCCTAGCTTCTCATTATTTTGGTCGCCAGTTGGCCTGAGCTCCTGGCATATCAGGCTTGGTCCACCAATTTTGGCATTTATGTTGTATATTGGGATTGACCTTAGTACAGTCCTTGGATGATATCAGAAGGACTTTGTGTTTGGACTAATTATTTGGCCTGCCTATCTTTGCCTTGTGCTGACTTGTACAAGTAACGTTCTGTAACAGAGTGAGCCGGTATGTCCTTACCTCGGTCAGCTTTACCATATGGGTCTGTCCGATGTAGCACCAGTACAGGACGTACAATTGCCCTCTTCTGCTTCTGTTTCTGCTTTTTCCTTAGTGGTACAAGACTGCAGATTGGGAAAGTGAGTCTGGAGCAAGTCTGAAAGTGAGACTGGGAAAGCTAGGGAGTCTCAAAGGATATCCTGAGCAGACCAGGCCTGGGGAGCGAGAACAAGCCACCTTAGTATGCAGCACAGCACAGCCTTATGGTATTCTCCTGGGAGAAGAGTGATACTGGTTAAAGTTCCCCCGGGCAGAAGAGGAAATTAAAGCCAGGAATCCCACATCCTTTATGAGTGAATAAAAAGTAGCTGTGTTCCCCTCAGCTTTGTGAATATAGTCCTGACATTTTTTTCCAGGAAAGCAATTTGGTAAGTCCACACTGAATACGACAATCATTTCAGGACAATGGAAAAAGCATTTTTCAATGAGAAGAATACTGCCTGAAAAAAAAAAATTCTCTGTGATGCAGTGGTGATAAAACAACCAAAGAGACCCTACCACCATGCCACTTTATATACAAAAGCTGTGGGACAAGAAGACTCTAATGCCTGCAGACAAAGAGGAACTTATCTTGCAATGTGAAATGTTATGAAAAAAAAAAATGGAGGGAAAGATTAAATTCTCTCAGAATGACAGATGAAATTGGAACACAGGTGGATTGTCTTGAGTCCTGACACAACCACAGTGGTGACAGTAGTAGGAAAATCTATGAGGAACAGATCCAGTCTGTTGGCTGAAATGTCGCCACTGTCCTGCTTATTATTGTGTACTAAAGATCTGAAAAAGGTAAACTCTGTAAGAATTCACAGACCCTATACAGAAAATCAGAGGAGACTGATGGAAGTTTGACAATTTTATGGTTAAAAAGGAAAGCGGAAGGAAAAAGAAGCACTTCTCTGACCTTTAGTGAGTGTTCAGAAGTGTTTCTACTGATGGTTGTGTCCCACACAGACAGTAAGAACTGACAGAAGTCAAAATCTGAGTAGTGAGGGGTTCTGCTGCTACAGAAAACCCACATGGAGAAACAAAAACAAATGTAAAGCAATTGTGTGTGGAAGAAATGCTATTGGTTCCCTAGTAGCCAGCCTTTCTAGTCATCCCTTGGGAGAAGGGCAGCTGACTGTGTGTGTGTGTGTATATATATATGTGTGTGTATTTATATATGTGTGTCTGTCCTGGGCTGAGAACGGGCCTGGGAAAAAGTAAACAAAGAAATTTCCAAGGAGCAAACAGTGTCCTGAGCCTTGTCGTGAACAAATATGCCTGTGATGGCAAACAGTGTCAACTGGTGGCTGATATCCCACCCTGCACTTCCCCTGTTGTTTTGAAGGAATGCGATTGCAGAAGCACTCCTCACTGCTCAGAGTTCAGGGTTGCAGGGGACCAACTGGTGCCAGCAGCAAGAAGGAACACTGTAGTTGGAAACGTATGCTCCTTGCCTGCTTTACAGAGTTTGGACGAAACAGTGAAGGTCCTACTCACGTGCAACATCAGATCATGTAACTCGTCAATTTTCTGCGTGGTTAGGTGCATGTAGAGATGCTGTGTGTCTTGCTCAGGCACTTGTAAAGGCCTTGTGGTACAGCTAGATCAAGAAACCACCCTTTGCAAAGACAGTCTTTTATTAGCAGCAGCCTTGGAGTAATGTGAGGGTGTTTGATTGCTGCCCAGCTTGGACTGGGCCTGAATATTCCTTCTAGGGTAATACACCAACTCAGTGTGAAGGCTGTCTGGAGATGTACAGAGCCATGGCTGGTTGCTGAGTGTGTCAGCTGAGGTGCGATTTGCAGGACACAAGGGCCCAGGTCCCAGCTGGTGGAGGTGAGAGAACGTGGGGGAGAATGAGCAATGGAGCTGTCTGCAATTTAAAAAATCCAAGCATAGATGAGTCCTCTGTTCTAGCTTTCTGCTGGACCACTCAGACATTCTGGCCAGCACAGAGGAGCAGGGAAAATGTGTGGCTGGAATTAGGGGAGAGGATGGGACATATGCATGTGGTGTTAGCTTACACAATAAGCCCATCTGACGTGGCCGTTTGAACATAAGCTCCTCTGATCCGTTACCTAGAATTCAATCTAAATGCCGCGCTGCTTCATAGCTCCTTTATTTTAGGGGAGAGATTTAATCAGATGAAATGTAGAGTGAATTAGTTGCAGATGGCCATGGCACTGTGAAAGAACACACACCTGCCCGTGAGAGAGCAAAGTGGCCCTTAGCTAGGCGTAATATGTTGAGGAGCTAGCATACAGGCTGTATGTTTGGTGCAACACGTACCATCCTCACCGTCCTCCAGCCCATATACACTCTTATACGCCCATATGCTCACACACAATCAGGTGTAACAAGGAGAGAACAAACACAGAAAACAGAGACGTGTCTGGTCCCAGTGGTCATAAAATCAAATTGCTACTGAATGGGCTAGGCAGTAAGGGGCTTGCTTTATAGTGTCTGCTCTTAGCACTGAGCGCTGCATGCACTAAGCATTACAGGTAGAGAGGTAGTGGTGATTTGCTAAAGTTGCCAGGTTGATCAGTCTGACCTGAAATCTGCACAGGTGTTGCCTGCTTTTCTCTGAACCCCATAACTTTTTTTTTGTGAACTGGGTATATTCCACAGTATTTTCATTACTGCTCTTCCTTCAGCCAGCCTGCGATGCAGGGCAATAGGTAAAGACTTGTGAGATTGGACTTAAATGAACACTTTAAACCCCCTTGGAGTCCAAATGAAGGTAAGTAAGGACAGAAAGAACATCGATGACCTCAGATAGCAATCTACAGCTCTATGACAGGCAATACTCAGAGATATGGCAAAGTCTTGTAGAAAACAAACTCAGCCCTGGAGCCTGTTGCATAATCCCTTTGATCACCAAGACTGTGGTTAAGTAGGGTCAGTGTTGACACAAAACCAGCCAATCAAGCAAGACCACCTATATATTGAAATTAGTCTTTTTCTTTAGGCCTATACAATTTTCTTCAAGGATTTTCTCTTTTCTGCATGAAGTTCCGTGCACCACTTCTTTGCGTCTCTATATCACTGCTGTGATAGATATAGGCAATAATATTCAGGTACTCAGGTCTATAATAATGTAGACAAGCAATAAGCCATGTTGCCAGATGGTTTTATAATAGTAAAAAAATATTTTGAACTCAAGGAACTTTCCAATAATCACTACATACTTTCATTTAAAAAAAAATCAAAGAAACCAAACCCAAAGTGTCTTTAAATCTTACATGTCATTTAAAAAATGCACAAATATTCTTTCATATCTTTTTGCAGGAGGGTAGCAGAATCGATTTGCCATGGTTATGCCTCCTGCCAATTGTTTAGAATTTCCAGGATTTAATCTTTCATCCATGTGTGTATCCGCTATTTACCTTTGAATGAGAGAATGCATAATGCACTGTGCTTTATGGAAATGAACCATGAAAAGCTACTTTTTTGAAGACCAGAAAGTTACACTCTCCCTTTATGTCCTAGAAGAAATAGTGCCAATGTTGTAGCAACAGTGCAGGCATGGGAGCGCACAGATGAACTTAATGTGAGTTCAGAGGATGACACAGCATTTGAAGTGAAATAAGCAGGTGGTCCTGGATCCTCCCCCTACTTGAGGCTTAGCGCTGGTGAACTAACGTCAGGCTATAACATAAGCACAACATTTTGAATTGTACATATACTGTACAGAAAGTACATCCATATACTGTACATTCTTCTGTTGAGAGGGATGAGGTGAGCAGTGTCATAATGTGCAAATTCATACGAGTGGTGCTGATGCTGAAGTAACTGCTTCTGTACTTATAACACATCCCCTTGTAGCAATGAGGGGCACTGGTGAATACCTATCTGTATAAAAGACTTCGTGCAGCCCCCAAAAGGGCCGTTATTAACTCCCGATTCATGGCAGTCTTTCCAGATCCATGGCAAAAGACCCGATGGTACTACTGGCTCAACTCTGCCAGAGAAGACCTACATGGCATTGGATGAAAAAAAAA
>NW_010580725.1:0-25390 GCF_000705375.1 Tinamus guttatus
GTAGTAGTAGTGTGTTCAGTCCTGGGTATGCTGGGGTCCATCTTCAAGATTGATTGGTCAACTGAGCCTTGTACAGGGGAACTATCTCATTTCCCTTTTGGCAAACATTAGCTTCCTTTGCTTTCCTGTTATGCTTACTAATCCTAGGGGGAAATGTTTTGCTGACTACAATGTATTTTTCATGGTAAATTTTTCCAGTAGCATACAGATCTGGTCCTGCAAAGAGCTGAGCCCTCTCTGCTCTCTCTGGAGATGCATAGGGATGCAGAGGAGGTGACAGTTTGCAAAAGGATCACAGGAGCTTCCAGGTTCACACTCACTGCCAACAAAATAAGGAAAATGAAACATCTGTTTGGCAGATCTGCTAAGCAAATATCAATGCTCATAAGAAAATTAAAGCTGGACAACGAGGTGGTTGTGATATGTCTGTTCTCATTTCCAAAATAATTAGAAACCAAATGCATTATTTAGCAACTATTCGATAAACATCTAAATGTTATACATGATGGACCAAGAAAAGAATCTATAAATTTATAAGGATGCTCTGTTCTTCAGGTAGCACAGGGATCTTCAGAAATGTTTTTTGTTAGATGTATCTTCTAATGGCTTTTTTCATAGATCTTCACTGGAGAGGAAACTGCTGTGTTTCTTGTCTTGTAGCATTGCTTTTTCTGCTCTCCAAATAAGTATAATCAAACCACCAGACCAGCCAGGTCAATTTGAAGGTGGTCTAACAAATTATGAAGCTACTCGAAGTGATATTAAAATAGAGTAGCATAAAACAAAACAGAGTAGATGATAAAACAAAACATATTGTTTAAAAGCTGCCCAGGCTTTATTACTTTTAGATTAAAAAAAAATCATGTTTGAAGAAAATTTCAAGTTTGCTGAGACAATATTTGAGGCAAAATAGGTGTTCTAGCTTCCCAAAATATGCCTATTACTTTTCACTTCACCAGTGAAAATGGAGAAAATAGCATTCCCTTGTTTCTAGGGTTCTGCAAAGATGATGAATCTAGGACTTTGATATTCAGACAGAAAAAAATGAATTCCACATACATCCCTGGGTATCCCTGACAAAGACAGCAAAGTGCTGTCAAGGACTTCAGTGCCTTTCAAGCACTGCTGACTTTGGAAGCCCACTGGCAGCATCTGCAAGTTTCCTAAATTATGTATGAGCACTACATGTACCGCTGGCTTCCCACTTAGAGCCGATGAGACCTTCAGAGATCAGTTCTGCTTAAATTCAACTACATATCATTGCTGAAAGATATCTGCATGGTTTCTTTTTAAAGACCTTCAAAGGTGGAGATGCATTCCTCATATTTCAAAAACCTTAACTTTTTTTTTCCTAATGTCTAACATGACTCTCCCTTGCTGCAGTCTAACACTATTTATTCCTGTCGAATTCACGAGGAGTAGAGTTTTTCCTTTGCTCTTTATGTTAACTTTTTGCATGTCTGAAGGCTGTTGCTCTCCCTCTTCTTGGCCAAACACCTCCAGTTAACTCCTCTGATCTTCTCAACGTGGATTCATTATCCCTGTTCTCCTCTGGTCCCTACTGTTACTGGATTATCCAGTTCTGAATGCAGTAGCCAAGCTCAATCCATACTCTTCCTGCATGGATTGGAAGATGACCTGTGCCATCATCTTTAAGCATCCTAGCATGTCTTTTTCCTGTGATCCTATTGATGTATTCAGTGTGGGACATATTCTTATCTCCAAATCCTTTTCTGCAGCACCACTCTCCAAACAACCTTCCCTGGCCAGTGCTTTTTGGTTTGGGGCAGCTGATGACTTCCACCCGAGTGGAACCAGCCACTGGTCCTTTCTTAGTATCTCGTGTTCTTTTATAAAGAATTAATCTCCAAATACATTCCCTGTGTATTTGATAGGTCTCCAGGCCATTTCTGCTGTTTGAGGGGGTGCAGATGACTTTCACTTTGCCATAAGGTCACACATATGACTGCAGTGAATTAATTAGGCACTGAGGAAAACAGGAATGATTGTGTTATTAGTCATATATTGGCAATGTAGGTAGCTTGCACCTAAACTATACAAAGACCTGAATATTCTGAACTGAAACATGTCAGTGATGTTAAATATTATGGTAAAAACTTTCTATGTCACCAGCTTCACTTGGAGAAACATTTCCTTGGAATTTCAGTCCCTGAGTGTTTCTATAACGCATTTCTGAACACAAAGATTAAAAGATGATACACTATTATTAAGGACACAATAAGTACAGCAGTGATTTATAGTCTGTTGGGTTTTCACCGATGAAAAGAAAACAAGTATTTCAAAGGAGAAGATAAAATATAATCCTTCTCGAATGATAACAGTAATTCCAGAGGAGGTACTTAGCCATTACAAAGTTTCAGTGCTTGTGTAAATGAGTTTCCTGAATTTCAGTGTTTGTGCTTTTTTGGCTGCTTTACTACCAGACCGCTTAACTCCCCTTCAACAGCAGTAGACATGTTCTTGTATTCACCTCACATGCTGTGCTCAATGGGAGAAAGGGCAAAACCTTCCCAAATTCAAAGCTGTTGTTCAGCGTGATCTATTAGACTATGTAAATCACTCGGGAGCTTTCCGTCTATGATCAGCAGACATGAGGAGCCCAATGAGCCTCTGATTCACACACTTGTATTTCAGAAAGATCTGCCTGCCATCCCCATGCTGAGCTACAGATCTAGGCACCCCATTGATTTTAAGTGCAAATACCACGCTGTGGGACTGGCAGGATTACGTCCTGCGTGAAGTTACCTTGTGGTAATATCTAGGGGATATAGTCATGAATCAGAGTCTTATTACGGTGCACGATAGAGATCTCATAACTACACAGATCTTATAGGCAAGCTCAGGCATACTGCTTTAAAAGGCTGACACAGCTCACAGGTACCTGCTGAGGCAGTAATGCATGGCCTCTAATGTATTACAAAACGAACAGGAAAGAAGGGTCGTGTTGCTATAGCAAACAGTCCAGGTTGATGAAGAGATTGCTTTACATACACAAATATGCACATACTTTTTAAAAAAGCCAGGTCATATAACCCCTCATAAGGCAGATAATATTATCCCATTAAAAGTCTCAACCAGATGAAAAAATAAAGAACTAAAAGCAGAACTGTGAAAACCAAGTCTGAATAATATTCATACCGCAAGATAGATTTGAGGTGATGTTTTTTCAGTTCTGATCTAATGTACTCTTTAAACAAAGCTTATGGGGAGAAGGGAGCATCCTTTGTTAAATCAATTCATTTAGTTCGAAACAACAGACAGATTTACAGATTCAGAAGCTCTTTTTTGGGTCAGAAGTAGGTGCACCAAAACTTCAAAGAAACGTGCGAGCTGAGAAGGAAAGCTATGAATTCAGCTGGATTCACTTAGTTGGTTAGAAAACAAAAACAAATAAATAAAAAGAAAATGTTTGGTACCTGCGATACAGAAGAGGGGATATTAGGAAGTGAGATAATATGGTAATATTTTCTATTGGAAAGAAATAGAGAAAGAGGAGAGGAAAAAAAAGTATAGGAAGCAAATTAGAATGCGATAATGAAATGAAAGAATTATAATATGCCTTAAATGCTTATCTCTGTTGGGGCAGTGATTTTCTGTCATCATGAGTAGTATATTTTGATTGGCATCTTTGGAAAGTGTTTTGTAGATTTCTCCTGAGGACTGGGACTCAGAACCCAAAATGGAGAGACTTTGTTGTAAATGTTTTTCTGCTAGTAACTTGGAGGTTTTGTCCTCTTGCTTTCCCTGTGCAAGTTCATTCTTATTCATGGATACTGGTTAGCTTCATTCATTAAATTTCTATGAAGATACTGTGAAATGGATGAAGTATATTATGTTCCAGGAGAAGCAAATGTAGCCACTCCGGGATTTTTGAGCGCTGTCATATGAGGACACTTGCAGGATAGGGAATATATTGACAATCCTTATACATCTTCTCCAGGGATAATTCAATTGCACTTGGTATATGTTGGTCTATGGCCTTTTGCTTTTAAAGATGAATTTAGTGATCTGAGGTGATGCTAAGGTTTGGGAAGTAAGCTTCTGAGAAAATTTCAAAGTTGCATCTTATTTTACTGTCTTTGCTGAATGTCTTTGCTGGTAGTCATCCCCTTTACTTATGGTTCTTCTTAGAACACTCAGCTAGTATTCAAGGATCTGACGACCTATTGCAGATTTTCAGTAAGTTTTGGTAAATTTACTGAAGTAACTGAAAGTGAACTTTCAGTTTAAGTAAGTGAAGATGTATTACCTGCTGGCTTTTTGCAAGTAGATGTTTGCAGACTTTCACAGAGCATAGACTTTTGGACACTGTTTTTATAATGAGCGTGATTTGCTGAACTTTGGTATTACTGGAGGGTTGGTTAAGAGAGAGTTTGAGGGAGGACTGGAGAGTAGTCACTTTGTTATAGAAACAAAGGAAGAGATCCAGGTTTTGAGTCCAGACAATGAAGACACCACCTATGTTTCTCAGTTAAAATGCTAATTAAAGTTGACTTCATATTGCAATTGCTTAAACCTCTTGAACAGCATGATGGAGTTGTTGCAAGTGTGCAGCCACCTTGGCATCTATGACTGTTCACATAGTCTGGAGGAAGGATGTTGACGGTAGCCATGAAAAAAATGAATTTACAAGGTGTTTGGGTTGATATGAGCTGAAGGCTGGCCTTGTACTTGCAGGTCCTCAATGAGGGCTATGGGCACAGAGGACAGCCTCTGTTGCCGCCAGTGGGTGTCATATTGTACTATATGACTTGGGTGATGTTAGCAAAGAGGTAGTTTAAGCTGTATTGTCAGTATAATATGGTTTTGAAGAAAAGTGCTTTTATTTTGGATTGGAAGAAAGGCTTGTTTACCTGAAAGCTTCCCTATTTTGTCCACTAATGTCAGCCTGTTAAATGATTGCACTTCTTTGCATAAACCTTGCTTCACCTTGGCACATGAAGCTTCAGAAGTTGCTAAATATTTCTACTTTTTTTTCAAACAAGATTTCTTCTCCTGCCTGTGGCCCTGCTTTCTGCTGCAAACTGGGCCCCAATCCCTGTGCTGTGTCTGGTCACACAGTGCAGGACATGGGCTACCAGGCAGGGCTCTCCTCCTGCCATCCTGATCCAGTCACACCTGAAACTCTTGGCAACTGCTTCCTTCCTGTCTCATTCCCTTGTCACACTCAGGAGCGGCTGCTTTTCCTGCTGCTTGCTCTATTCCTGCCTCTCCATTCAAGTGCCCCCAAGGTCCTGCAATGACTACATGTGAAGATGTATTACCTGTTAAAAAACAATAACAATTTAATCTAAAACCCACTCCACATTAATGCATGCAAGCCAAGGACACTGATTAAATATATCAAGAGGAGCAAAGGCTTGGATTTTTGACAACTGTATAATGAATTGCGATTAACTATGCAGTCACCATTCGCAGAAGAATTATAGACTGGGAAAGGAAAAGAAAATGGAACATTTGACAGCAAAATAATTATTTAGACCCTGCTATTCAAAGTGCTTAGGCAAACACCTAGCAGCTCAATAAGAGATGCATATGTGGGGTGGGAAGGGAAAGAAAGAAATGGAAAACTGGTCTGCTGGGGGGAAGGTGGGAGGCAATGCACAGTCATCAGGTTTTTGCAGGAGTGAAGAGGGTGATCTGGCATATTTGCAAAACCCTGGAGTTTCACACAGGTGGTGCTCTGGTAGCAAGGGAGCAGGACAGATTTGTGCCCCCAGGCCATAGTTACCTGCACCCCTGCAATGAGCACGGCAGGAGCCCATCAGCAGCCTGGGCTCAGTGTTTGTCCTGGGCATCAGATTCACTGCTCTGAATACACAGTCGCCAGCAGTGCAGAGAAGGTGGACATGGAGCCAAAGGGGGAAAAGCAACTTTAGAAAGGGTGAGAGCTCTGAGTTAACATAGCATGATAGAGGGAAGTATCAGAGATACTTTGGGAGAGTGGGAAAAGTGTAAGAAAATCAAGGACGTGGTGAAAGAAGAACAAAAACTGGAAAGTAGAGAAATGCTGCACTGCAGAAAATAACACAGGCAAAAAATAACAAAATAAACTACAGAAAAGAATGCATTATACTAAAGAAGAAGAAATTCCCTGGTAATAAGATAGTGGAAGCAGGGTAGGAAAAAGAAAGGAAAGCAGAATCCAGAACAGAATAGCATGCAGGAAAATAAAGAATGTCATTGACACAGTGCTGAAATTTTCCTTTCAGATGGAAAAGGAACACACTGAATATTGCAAAAGATACAAATATAGAGAAGGAAAAGGATACTACAGGAACTATAGCTATGGAAACTGAATCACAGAGATGAGCAAAGCAAGACTGGGGAGGGAGAAAAGCAAAAATTATCGGCATGGACAATGGGGCTTTGTACTAAGCACTAAGGGGGAAATTATAGACAAAGAATGCAATTCTAGGAAAAATAGCAGCTGTACAGCACAATATGGAGATGAAACAATGTCCATAACAATAAAGAAGTCACTTATGATGAGAAATTGTATTCACAAAAACAGCAATAACAAAAAACAAATTAACAATATGGGAACAACTGAAGATGAAAATATTTGGGTTAGAGTAAAGGTAATGATGGCGCAGAAATCAGTGACGAATCACAAGTGCAGCTTTCTCAATATTTCCTGCAGCATGTATGAAAGAATTCCTAACAGCAGATGTCCTTCCCTGCACCTCTAGGAAGGCAGAGATTTCTTTTAAGCTTGTTATTATTATTATTATTACTGGCATTATAGGAGGCTTAATGACCTCAGCCAGGGGTCATGGCTCCATCTGTGCTGTGCACTGTACAATCATTCAGGGCAAGTTTATGGGTTAGTGTCCAGCAAATGGGACTTAAACTGACCAGTAAGAGAAACAATAGATTGGTGAAATTGCTGTTCAGTCATTAGAGACTTTCTTGGAAGAAATCTTGTGCCATCAAAGAGAAAAATATGATCTAGTGGAATCAACTGTGATAGGTTGGCATTAAATAACTCCTTGTCTGGCTCAGTGATGATGAGATTGCATAAGTTATTTGTTTATCATTTGCTTTGACAAACAGACACTCTCTGATGAGTAAAGATCCTATGTAACAAATAAATGATTTCAGACCATTAGATGGCTTGAAGTTGGAAAAGTACCCAATATGGTATAAAATAGAAATGTTAATGAAAGAATCAGAGCAAGGATAGGGAAGGAAGGACTCACAAAATTTTGCAGTGGTATCAGAAAAAAGGAGGAAAGTTTCTCTAGCAGCAGGTAAGAAAGACAAAGGTAATGTACAGGGCAGAAGTTGGAAGAGGACCTTAATATTTGTGTTGAGCCTTAGCATTTCTTTGTGCTGCGTGGGAGAAGAACAGAAGTGGAAACAACTATTTTAGTTAGAGAATCTCATTTTCAAATAAATAACCTAAAGGAATGAGGGAGAGAGAAGATGGTGGGAGAAGGATGAGATGATGAAGTAATCAAGAAAGATATCAGCAATGTATTTTGCAGTTTACTCTCCACTGTAAGTTGGTTTCATGACTACAATGTATATTTTTTAAGCCAACAATACTTTTATTCTTATACCTTGAACAAAGCTACTACCAGGATAACTCTTGAGATTTACCACTCAAAAAGACTTTCACTGCCCCAAAAGTAGCAAACCTTAACCTTCTTTCTCTCAAATGACTAAGTTGCAGAGCACTTATTTGAGGAGAAGTGCTGCAGATCCCCCAAAAGCAGAGGGAGCTGAGGGACCTCAGTACATTAAAGGGCACACACAGTTCTTTACGGAGTTGGTTCCATAGACTGTAGTCAATCAGTCCTGTGATTGGCACCATTCATCTGACCTCCCAAGCCATTCCTGGCCTCGGGAAATTGTAGTACTTTGACAAAAATGAAGTACAGAAGTCATGCCACAATTGTACTGGGCCTGGGAGGGCATGAAATTACAGGCTGCTGCTTTAGCATTGCATTTCATGATATAAAAGATCTTCCCTGATGGCTTTCTCCACGTTGCTAGCTTTGTCCACATAACTGACTGAAAGGAGTCTTGCACACCCTGACAAATCCTCTGCTAAATATAGTAGTCTGCTATTACTGTCGGAGTACCAAGGCTTGCTATGGTCCCACTTTAGATTCAAACTACTTCTTTCCATCACCTCCATAAATGCAGTGTGACATCAAGATAAAAATCATTGTCTATGGACTTAAGGACAATCCAAATATCCGGCCAAAAAAAAAAAAAAAAGATTTTAGGCACATTAACAGTTATGAAAGTTATGTGAGCATGGAATATGCTTAATTCTTCTATTCATACAATTAATTTTGCTGGATCTCACATCTTCCAGGAGACACAGTGGCTGAGAGTTCAGAGGACCATTAACTTCTGTAATAAAACACAGGACAAATTCTGGAACAGGCAAACACAGAATCCTTTGGTTTTGTTTAGCTAGGTTTGCAACATCTTTAAACATCCCAAACCCCTCTCCAACCCAAATAATAAGAAAGATGTATTGGTGCTTTGGCCTACTTTTGTTAATATGCAGTATTGAGCATTGCTTACATAAGAACAATCTCAGTAGCAAATAACATATCCTTAGTACAGGATAAGGTCACGTTGTTCAATGAAAATACTGCAAGTTCAGAG
Organism: Tinamus guttatus; assembly: GCF_000705375.1. The sequence continues at coordinate 8,650 of NW_010580725.1, forward strand.
TCTAATTCAATTCTAAGAGAAAAGGTGAAATGTGAAGGAGGACCTTTAATGAGTAGAGATCCAAGTTAAGCACATTTTAATGAAAGAGATGAAATAGCTGTATATTTCTTCTAGTGCACTAGCTTCTCACCTGATAGAAGTCTCTGGTGAATGTGTCTGTTCATTTCTTTTTTAGTTTTGCACTTGACATCTCTGACCCAGAATATTTGTAGCAGCCTGTGGATTTATCTGACTAAATGGAGATGTCTATAGCCGAGCTGACTACTCTACTTTCCCTCTAAAGTCAATGGAGACCTACCCAATGGGGACAGAGGTCCCAAATTCATCCTTTTAAAGAAGGCATCTAACAAAGGTCAGACAACTTGCATTCTTAATGTAGGTATTTCTTTCCACTGACAACTAAATATCCCACAGAGCTTCCTGAGAATCCTGTTATTTCCATTCTTCTGTGGCCATACTTAGGACTCCAAAGTCCCTTTTACTCATGTGCCCTCTTTCTTTCAAATCTCTCCAAGTCATTAACTAAAGTAAATAAACACAGAAAATATGCTGCTGCAGTCCCTGGCACAGACTTTCATAGGAAAACCATCTCTTTGAGGCATATGAGAATAATTCAAAACAGACCCATGGCTCTTAGATACTTGAGCATGCAGCTGCAGAAGTTGTATGGCTCAGTTCCATTTTCCGGTCAGAAAATCCTCTTTTCCTGTATTTGTGGACTCCAGACAATCATGTCCTCATGGCTGAGGAAAGAAACCAGTCCATAAGGAGTCTCAGCATCCAGCCCCTTTTCACAGCAGCATGAAGCATCTACATATGCTAGTGAGTGTTAAAACCTGTACCTGCTTAAAGCCATCTCTTTGCAATTTGGGATAATCCACATGACTTCTACCCTCTATATCACCTTGTAGATTCAAGATGCTTTCTCTCTTGAACAGTGCTATGTCTAGTTCTGTTTGTCTAGGACTTCAGGTCCTCTCTGAAGACGGAGACAGAACCAGTCACATACCCGGCTTGCCCAGGGCTTACAGTGTGGACACAAAGCCTGTGCTTAGTTGAGCACTTTAGGGCATGCTGGGGTTAAGCACATGTGTATTCACGTAGTTTGTACAAGTGCTTCTGCATTTGGGAGATTCATTTGCCCTAAGTTTAACTCCCATGACTTGTTTTTGTACTAGACTTACTCAGCTTCCATCTCTCTCCATGGAGGTTTCACTGCAGGGCTCTTGTAATTCAAGACCTTATTACTTTTTAATTTGAGTTAAGTTAGAGGGGCCAGGGGGGCAGTATCCTTTTATTCCACTTCCACAATGAGGAGGCAAAGTATCTGGCTGTGTATTGCATTAAGGCAGAAGTTGTGCAGGCCCTGGCAGACTCTCTTGGCCACCACAGCACACAGCCATTCCACATTGCAAGGAAAACACTCAAGTCCCCAGTCGCAACCATGAGAGGAGAAGTTACAACATCTGTGTTGTCTAACATGGGCTGTGGGAGGCCATCAGCAGCACAGCTTTATTGTAGTCACTGCTGTTGCCCTTTACGGTCCTATTTTTGTTTTTATTTGGTTCATTTTATACCTCAGTGCACATAATGGTTTTTGCTTTGCCTCCAAATTGCATGGAGCCGACTATTCCTTTTTCAGAGATTTGTGCACCTTCCCACGCTAGCCAGCTTTATGCTTCCAGATGCCAATTTCCTGCTTGTGAAGGAGCCAGATAGGCCACTTGAAAGTCAACCACAAAGCTTAAAAATAATTGCCCATTGATAAGCAATGCACACAGTGCTGATTTATTCCTTCTCCTGTAGCTTTGGTTGGTGTTCACTGATGAACACTCCTCAGGTGGCTGCTTGGCCACTCGTTCCTCTGGCTTGCTGAACATCACTAGAGTCTGGACACAAACCCAGAGCAGATGTTGCCAGCGCAGACACTATTTTTGACCCAGTGATCTAATTGCCTGTGCCCTGCATCTAATGCCTGGTCCACCATGTATTTTTCAGAAGTTGCTCTGTGCTCTGAGGGCACTCTCTGAAACCAATTATTGCTTTCCACTTTAGGAATGATGAGACCCTCAGGTTATCCAAGGTGATGTGTGCCTTCCTTGCCCCACGCTTAAGCTACAACCCAACTACAACTTCTCCTCCTCCAAAAAAGAAACTCTCATCTTTCAATTTAATCATCTACAATTCCAAAAATAAGCAAGTGTCTCAGAAGTAAATTTACTTAAGCGTTATCCAATGTGATTGTTAACATAACATTTTCCTTGTGAGTCTTCAGAGATTGACACAGTCCCAGGTAGCAAGCACTGCCACATAATTAGGGCCAAAAACAATTAAATAAAAATTCACCTGTTTTACATAAACAGATTTCCCTATTTTACAAGATCAGAGTATTAGGGCCATGGTGCCCCACAGGAGGAGGGAAGGAGAAATAGCTTATTGAGGTCACAAGAGTCAAATACAAAGTTTTTAGCTAAGGTTGTGCAGGAGATCACAGCAAGATTTGCTTAAGAAAACATATTGCCACTCCTAAACTCTCCTCCGTCTGCTGGGTTTCCTTGTGCTTACAGTGTGCCAAGCAGAGCATGACAACTGGTTAACAAGGGAGACAGAACTGGAACTCAGGCCCTAGGGAAGCTTCTCTTTTTTTTTAGTGTTTGTAGCTTGAAATTGTTTATCTGAACATCTGCTTCATTAAGAGATATTGTGATGCTATTCATAACAGCAACAAAGAGCTACAGAAAACACTTTTCCATTTCTCTTTTTCCTCCCAGCATTGCATATAGCCCCTTTCAAAACTCCTCTGCTGCAGATGAATGCCAGAATACTTACAGCTTGCTTTGTGCTTCCTCAGGAACACCCGTAATAGTGTGCTTTGAGGGAGCATCTTGGAAAGCAGATCAATGACTTCTGAGTGTTTCTCAAATAACAATCTAAGTAATTTTATTGTTGTTTCTGCTGTTGTGGGAGACCTTAAACTGGGGATCAGGGAAGATCTGTGAACAATTTGCAATTACCCAGATATTGTCAGCATCCTGCTCAGAACTGAGTTGAAAAGGCTGAATTACAGACTTGGTTTTGGAGTTTTGTGCTCCACTGAAGCGCAGCTGCACTAGAGAGCCAGAATTTCGTGCTGTCCCTCAAGCAGGTTTGGCACTGGTACTGCTTCACCAGTATTTCTGTTTTACTCACCTTCTTTTCTATCTTACAGGAAGTAAGGAAAATTCCTAGAAAATAACTACATTGCACATTTCCCTTCTAAGAGGGGAGCCTGGCAGTCTGTTCATTTTTCTTATTATTCTTGAGACGTGCAGAATTTGTCTTTGATTTTCTAATCAAAGAAAGTTTTCCGGTGTATCCTCAAATAAAGATGTTGGTCCAATAATTGCAATATTTTTAGGACTCCCCTTCTAACGGGGGCAGTCTGTTCATTGTTCTTATTATTCTTGAGACCTGCAGAATTTGTGTTTGATTTTCTAATGAAAGGAAGCCTCCTGGTTTATCCTTAAATAAAGATGTTTGTCCAATAATTGCAATATTTTTAGGACTATACTAGGGAGGCTCTGTCCCTACTCTACTAGATTATTTATGTGTATTTTAATATAATGTCTGAAACAGAGTGAATTGCAACCAAGGCTACCCTCTCAAGAGATAAGAGCTGCTATTGCTTAGGAAAGAGCTAAGTTTACCCCGTAGACTGCTGAGCATCTATGCAGGGCCCTGCAGAGACAAGTATATGCTGGCATTGCCCAGCATGTGAATTTGTTGCCTTTATGCACACCTAGCACATTGAGAGCCCGGATTCACAACAGCAGCTTCGAGGTGATACTGCAGTACAAATATTAATCTGGGAGAAAATGCCTGTGTCAAAGAAATTATTCACATATATTTGCTTACTTTTCAGAGCCTGGAAAAAAGGAAATGCCTGTGTCAAAGAAATGATTCACATATATTTGCTTACTTTTCAGAAAAATATGACAGGCTGGTGTGAGATGAGCAGGTGTGGCACATTGCAGGCTCTTCTTTAGAAGCAAGACAAGCCAAAACTCCAGCCAGCATATGCTGGCAATTGCTCCTTTAGCATTTGGCACAAACACATTCAGCCACCCTGTGCTTTGATACAGCTTGTGTTCAGATCTGCCAGTCATCCACTCTCTCCTAGGCCAAGAATGAAATAAGTGATATGGATATAGCTCTGAAACATCAAAACAGTGAGCAGCAAGGGCAGTGAAGAGCTGTAACTGGCATTAATAGCAACTGGGGAATTGTATTGCTCCATAGTCATAGGGAAATGCATGGGTCAGTTTTCCGTGATACATTGACGAAGAACAGACACTAAGGAGCATCACTTACTCCCTCATTCTTCTTCAGCTCTTTTTACTAGCAGGGAGAATTCTGCCATTAGATAGAGGGAAGAATTTAGGCGGCTGAATTTACTATCATTTTTTCCTAATGTTGGAAGCCAGATTCTGATCTCCTTTACCCTGCAAAAGTCTGCAGACAGTGATGCTGTTGGATAGATTGCTACTGGTAAAAATCCAGACCTAAAAAAGGCTGAGTCTTGGCAAGTCTATAAAAATATAATGGAGGTATTTACACCAAAAATCAATTTCCCAACAAGAGTCTTTGTGATCCAAAGATGAATCAGTGCAATCCAATAGCTTTTTATTTCACATGATTAATAGAAGTAGCAGTTTACATTAGAGTTTTCTAGTGTTTGCCTAAAGTCCTTTTTTCCCAGCCTCCACATTTCATAAGCTATGTGATATGCAAGTTATATATATTAAAAAAGCTATTCAGTGGAACATATTTATTGAGAAGAAAACTCTTTAATAGCAAACCAGTGTTCCTAGTTCTTCTATCAATATATAGGCTAGCAAACAAAATCTCTAATCCTTAAACCTACTCATCAAAGAGGTAAACTAACTATTTCAATTTGATTCTTATATGATGGCATTGATTGTGTCTTCTGATGCTGCTCCTTAGATAACAATATCCAAATTGCTTGGATATCATCCATATCATCCTCTGCTGGTACATGAATAAGGTGTCAGGTACAGATTTTGGACTCTGTTAGTGGCTTTGTAGAAGCCCACAGAAGCATCACTGACCTCCTCTATGCCCTGAGATGAGCTGCTTCAGTGGCCACTCTTACATCAGCCAAAGGCAGCAGAATGCACAGCAGGGAACAGAAATTAAATGGGGGAATAACACAAATACCAAGAAAACTTTCCAAACAAGTTTCCTCAACACTTGTTCTTGGACTTCAGATATTAGAAGTCATTTTGTGTTTGAAAAAAGTGGCCTCAAGTGGTGTAAACACAGAGTAATCATTGTGTGATCATTGCACTGTTGAAAGAAGAGATCCCTCTTTTCATCTATGGATGTAGTCAAGGTGTTTCTGCAATGGACCTACACCCTGGCCCCATGCGTTATGAGAAATTCAGGTGAAGGATTTTGCAAATCGATCTGGCTCTCTTCCCTTTAAGGAAATAGGACAGTCAATGCTTTTCTTTGAGTTTTGTGTTATAGGGCAACTAGAATAATGATGGAAACCACAACATGTATTATTTTTGAGATGTTACTGACCTTAGCGACCATTTATGCTATTTCAAAAGTGCAATATTTTCCACTCAGAAATAAAACACTTCTGTTAGCACCAAAACCAAATTGCTCGCTTTGCCTTTGCAAGATGTTTTGTTCCCTTCTGATTAAAAACAAAGTCCAAATACACCAGATTGATACATTGCTTGTATATCATAGATCCATTATGTGATTTAATTCAGATCCTTAGCTGCCTCCAGTAAAGAGATCATTGGGAGGAAGACACCAAGTTGTGGTCAGGACACAAGCAGCAAAGAGAATATTCAATATAGGACATTTTGAGTGAAAGTAAGAAAGCAAGCCAACGGCTCTGGTGTAGAGAAACTATTTGTGTGCATCTTCCATCTGCTAAGAGCAAAAAAAAAAAACAAAAAACAAAAAACAAAAAAACACTACTGCTGAAATCTCCTGGAGCTTTGAAAGTGCAGTTTCCAGAAACCAAAATCACAGAGGCTACTGACTTAAAAATGGGTAGCAGAAAAGCAGATCTGAAAGGTGTTAGTGCTGTTCTTGGAGGAACAGTATGCAGAGCATCCTGAATAGCTGGGGAGGTGAAGGCGATGGGAAGGTGCTGAACAAGGATGAGTTCAGCTGTAGTCTTGTCTCAACTTGACCCATCTAGAAATGGATGAGCAGGGCACCTAGAAGCAGCCATAGGTGGTGCTGGTCATATCAATGATTTGTAGACTGTTGTCACCAAAACCGCACTGCCCTGATTATGCTAGTGCAGGCAAGCTCTCTCAAATAATTCTGATCAATATGGAACTGATGAGAAAATGGATTTTTCTAGGTTAGGACAATTTTCTAGGCTGTTTCAAAGTCCAAGTCTTCCAAATTATTTTGAGCTGGACAAAACAAAGTACTGTATGTACTCTCCATGACCATCCTGCAATAGCAAAAAGGATGAATTAAATGTCCCAGTAAGTCTCTTCTGTCTCTATTCTCTGATTATGAGAGATATATGAGAGAGGGTTTTAAAACCAATAATATTCATAGACTAAATATCTTTCATCCAGGATAGAAAGACAAAAATGAAATGCATGTTAAAAACCAATAGCTGTGTTCATAAATCAATTCATCCTGAATATTTTTTCCTGCTCCCAGACATTTGGGTAAAACTAGCTCATGAGAAAAGGCTTTAAGAAATGCCTTGGGCAATGGAGAAACACAAAAAAGCACTTTGCTGCTTCACTGACACTTTTAACATAAAAGAAATTTAAACGTGATCATTTTTCAGCTCAGCAGTTTTTGACTTTGTAATGAACAAAAATGTGGTTATAGAAGAAGAAGCAGAAGAAGACAGAAACACTGCATAAGAATGTAATCTTATCAGAAGCCTTGTGTTCTGACTGAGTGACCAAGGACATTGGCAAGGTATCTGTTTGAAGTATATAGCTGGGTGCACCATTGATGTCAAGTTTTCTTCACAAAATAAAATCATACTCAACAAATAAAGATGAGCACCTAGTTATGCCAAAAAGCATTTCCCACTGCTGTGAATGTTGTGTGTTAGATATCTAGTGCCATTTGCTCACCAAAGCTTCAATCTCCATTTTCTAGAGCAACCTGGATGTGACAAAGTACTATACTTTGCAAAGCGTTGTTCTTTATTTACCTTAAAGTTCCCAGAGATATTTACTTCTTGGTCATTTCATACTGGGTGCTTGATTCATAGCGGACCACAGCAGATGAAAAGGAGAAATAGAAAACTAATTTTTGAGTATGGTAGCATCATTTGTTACTTGCCAGGCATATCGGAGCATTTGGGTGAGATTAAGGAGGAAACAGTATTTGCAAGGAGAAGTTGCCACAGATCACAGATTTTGAATAGCAAAACTGCCTGAATTTTGCAATGTGTTTCTGGGATCTCACCTCAGCCACTTTGAAGTGACTTAATGACAGAGATGCTCATGCACCAAGGAGCTACGCAGTTACCTGGGGCAACAGAGCACTGGTCACGATGCGATCCGGCTGCTTGAATGCCGACTCCAAGCAGTGGAGACCAAGTTTGCTGGATTTGGCCTCGGGGGAGCAGTGATGTGATGCTGGGAGAGGGATACCTTGGTCTGGAGCAGTGGCCGATGCTTCCCCCAGGTGCCATGGAGTTAGGGCAAGCCCTTCAAGGTCCTTCAAGGCTCTATCCTATCTTCTGCCTAGATGTTTATATTCCCTGGCAGGAGAATCCTGGTCCAGACCTGTTTACCCTAAGCAGTTTTGGCCCAGCGTGTGCCCAGGAGCTCCTGCTTTTGCTGTGGCTGCCAGGGCTCTGAAGGTGTTAGCAACTATTTAACACTTGCAGACTTGTCTTGCCATGAAACACCTGGGGAAAGTCTCAAACTAAACACTGAAACTAAAACAAATGCCAGCTTGGTCATGTTTCATTTCATGTACTTAACAGTTCTGAGCATTATTTTTCTTGCAGTGAGATAATTAAGTGCATGTGTCATGTATTTGACTTTTAAATTTACAGTCATTTGGTGAAATATTAACTGAAAGCTGCCGTGATTCAGAGTTGTTGAATAACTGATATAGCATTAATCCTCCTTTAGCTTTTTATGCAGCATATGCACTCAAATGCACTCACATTCCCCAACTAGATTTTTCAAAACCTTGTCCTTATATCTGTCATTATTTTACTAGAGCAATAACAGAATGTTTTTGTCTTTTTACAAGTCTTTTCCCCTAGTCCCTAGTAGGGAATGGAGAGATTTCAGAATTTCCCATTAAAAATGCACACTTTTCAGTCCTGGCTGCCTTTCTTTATATTACAGATGCAAGATATAAGTACATGCCTCCTGCAAAACATCTGTGAAGGCTCTTCTCCACTGTTAGAGACTGTACCTGGAGACAAAATATTTGCCCTATCTCTCATCATGTTGTGTCTAAGGCCAGCAAAATTATTTGCTCACATGGACTGGGATCCTTACAGCGCTTCTGGTGCCAGAGGCACTTATTTGGGTGAGTGAGAAAAGCAGTCCACTGTCTTAGCTCTGCTCTCACAAAGGTCAACACCTGGCTTATCAGAGAGAAGAATTAAGCCAGCAGCAACTGCTTCAGTAAATCCTGCCATGAGAACTGTTCAGGTTATCGTTTTCCACCATTCTGCTAGTGTAGAGAGAGTAGAAATTGGTTTCCTACTTCTCTGTTCCCCATAATTTGTTTTTACCTTCTCTGGAGATGCCTCACTGGTTCATAAACCACACAACACTAGTGGTGTCACTGAGGTTATTTTCATAGCTTCAGTTACATTACACCTTCTAAAACTCAGTGGTTTATACCCTGCATCCATGGAGCTTTGCAAGGCAGTGAACTATTTCATGGAGGCAGAGAAAAGTAAAGAAAAACAGGCTTATCATTTCTAGACTTAAATTTGTTCTACAGTCATCCTCACCTCTGGGGAACAGTTGCAGATCAAAAGAAGTCAAAATAAATGCATTTAGAGCTAAATGAGCTTCTACCAGAAGAAAAAAGCTTCCACCCACCGAGGATGCATTCAGTTGACTAGATGATATGCACACTTAAACATCCCAATCCATGCTAGTTCCCAAGGCTCCCTTTCGAGTCAGGCAACAGAGTCTGTGGGGACTCACATCCTCCAGAAGTAGATGTCTACAAAACTGACTCCAAGAGGCACGTGTCTGTAAGTGCATGCTTCTCTTACTGACTGCAAAGGAGGCCCAGCATGACCCTATAGATATCTAAAGTTATGTGAGATTAAACCTACTACAAGTAACCAAGCAGAGGGTAGCTCAGAAGGCTGCTCTTACCTTCCACCCCCAGACCAAAGCTTAGTCACCCACACTCCATGCTGAGTTAAACACAGCAGCCTGGGAGGGCTACTGCTCACTTCTTGCTTGTCCAGCATCTTCATTATTCATTCATCGTTCCTTCATCTTCGCAATACCATCTGCTCCAGGCATAAATAAACAAGCCTGTCTTACTGGAGCACTGAGGGAATGACAAATACATGTAAAGCCCAACTATCATTCTGCCAATAGGACTTCTGTATCAGTATCAATATTTTAAACAGCCACCTTGGCTCTGCTACAGAACGTATGTCTTTTTCTTTGTTTTCTCAAAATAAATGCAGTATTCTTCCTTCCAATTTCACTTCTTGTGCCAAAAATGTACTATGGATTCAGATATAATTACTGCCTGGGCACAAACTAAAAAGAAGTGAAAAGCATTGAAAAATAAAAGTTTAATGTATACAGAAATGATTCTGTACATCTTCAGGGGCCATTGCCAGGCTATGCTTAGGAGACCGATGGAGTAAAAAGAAGGCCAAGGAGGAGAATTTCCAAAGTTTGAAGTTTCCACTGAAATTATGCTTAAAACCACAGTGCTGCAAAGAGTCAGGCACAAAAGGGATGGCTCAAGGCTCTTGTTCTCTCACTTGCATGTTATAGCCAAATCCATGACTGTGGGAAGAGGGTATTGGTTACTAATAGCTACTGATGATGGAGAGCCCAGCTGCAGGATTTAATGGATCATACAATGGGAGAATATTTTTCAGCTCTGTCCTGCAGCAGGTCAGGAAGACAGCAGATACACCAAGGGCAAGGGAGGCTGAGCTGGTGTACGGAATGATGAGTTCTGCTGGCTGATCATTTTTCTCTTGGGTCTTTCACACTGTTTTGGCAAAAGACCTCCCATCTTATCTCACTGACTGGATGCCTGTTTATTAGTGACATGCCAAAAGAACTTCTCAGGGTCTTTGATTAGCCCTTGAGGCATAAGCAACCTTTGAAAAGCTCTGATGTCTTTCCTTTTCTTTTCTAGGCAAACGTACATGTCCTCTGGGTTTGGGTCTAGACCAGTTACTGATCAATGAGCAGCTCAGTGCATGCTCACTTGTGTGTAGAGACAACCAGGATAAGGTCAGCAATTGGCTTCTGCCAAAAAAATCTGACAGCCGAGCAGGCAAATCTTCCCTGTTCCCATCTTTTTGTGCACAGCCAGTTACCAAGTGGCCAGTGCTCTCGTGTTACAGTAACTAGATCCTGGGTGCTTATCTAGAGGAATAGACAGAAGCAATTACCATGCATGTAAATAAGTCACAGCCTATTCTTTGTCCAAGGTGAAGCTCAAATGAGGCAAATTCCTGCTCAAAGAACATTAAAGTGTCAACAACAGTGATTTAATAATTTAATCAGTGGTATTGCAGATATCCCTGGTGGTTTTGGTCCTCACTGTAGTGTGCACAGATATTAGAAGTGCCCATGTCCATCCTTTTCTTGACAGATGTGCATTCCACACCCTCTCTTTTCTAGTAGAAGATTAGAAAAAAAAAAAAAAGTGATATTCTCAATGGGAGCAAAATAGGTGACCAGGCCTGAGCCTCATCAAAAAGCTACCTTGAGCAGAGGTGAAATACTGTTGGTAGGCAGGTCTGATATGGCACAAGGATTTCTGTTCCACACAGAAGCACCACTCCAACTTGCCTTTCTCCAAAGAAGAGGTTTTGTATCATCTTTCCCTTGTTTCAACAAGCTTTGTTCTTCCCTATAGTGGGAATTGGGCCTTCAAATGCTGAAGAGCTGAAATATTATTGGAATGACTCCAGCTTGAAGGAGCAAAGCCTGAACTTGCAGCACTCCCATCCCAAATGGCAGATTGCTTCTGCTCATCGTTGTGTCAACGTTGAGAGGAGAGCAGCCACAGCTGCCTTAGGGCAAGTGGTCAATTCACCTTCGGTAGACAGATCTGCGCACACTTCGTACAAGGATCTCCCTGGTTACAACAGCTGAATTTGGGCCATGTGAGCAGCCAGGAGCATCTCTGCACATGGTACCTCTTACAGGAGTATGCAGCAGTGGAAGCAGTGCAGACCATGCTCGTGTTAGCAGATTGTGCACTGCAGGGCTGATGCTGCTCTAGGCAGAGCAGGAGGCAGGCTAGGGAAAACTGTCCTTAAGAAACCTGGGAAATTGCTGAGGTTAGAAAATGAGATATGGTTTGACTCTTTCCATCCATGTGCATCTTGCACAGCCTATTTTTTTTTTGTGCTTGTAATATTAATGCAACTTCATCCTAAAATGCAGTTTCTGCTGCATCTTGTGTGTTAGAAGAATTAACAGTTGTGAGCCAGAGCAAGGTGTGGAACAGGTAGACTGGAAGCAGCTTGACTGATCTTGATGGCAGATAAAAGAAAGCAATGACTCTTTAGGAGCAGGTAGGTCTGTATGTGACCCACATAGCTGAGAGACAAAAGACATAAACAGAACTCCTGAGACTTGTGGGAAATTTGAACCAAAGGAAAAAATTTCCATCTCCTGCAGTGCTCTTGTTTATGATTTCATCCAAGTAGAGTTTTGCTAATTTGCCTACAGAAATGACAGCCTTCTCCCTTCGCTTACGCTCTCCTCGCATAAAGATTTGGGACATCATTGGACTAAATTCTGCCTGTCTCCAGTCGCTGTCTGAGATTTGACCAGCACCTCTTCTGTCACTGCTCAGGGAGGCTCTGCAGTGCATCTCCACTCTGCTTACTGGCCACAAAATCCAGGAAGGTCCATCGAGTCACAGGACGTTGGAACAGTCACAGGACATTGCAACAAAAGACTGCTGTGTGGCTTCTGCTGTGATTTCTTACCAAATCTTAGGTAAGAGCTGTAAGGGCTAAAATTGGTTATGTCTATGTCTATGATCAAAATATATTACAGTAGCACTAGATTGCAATCATTAAAGAAGCATTCCAGGTACAAATCTGCCTTTCTACCCATCTGCATAATCCCTTGCACAACACACCTTCACCCCTGTCTTCCTGTGGTGGACAAGGCAGCCTTTGAAGAGCAAAGGCAAGGAGCAGGTAGGAAACAGGGCAGAATTCCTTAATCCACATTAGTCAGTTGATCGTCAACGTAACTAGAAGAGCTAGGTGGGTTTTCTCAGGTGGTTGGCATCTTCACTATCCTGTGCCAGAGAGAAGACTGCATGCAACACCACTGCCTGTGCCAGCAAGAAAACAAGAATCAAAAAACCTCAAAATAGGCTGCAGTAAGGTTTGGACTGTAACAGCACTAAACTAAAGGCTGGGTAATTTTAGTATAGCATGATGTTCCTCTTTCGGCTCTAGACTGGCCAACAAACCTCCTACTGACAGAAAAGACTTTTGTTATTATTCCCATTACAAGCTTTATTCTCTGAACAGTCAGGTGTAACTGATGAAGATTGCCTTTCTCTTTCAGCCAGCCTCCAGGGTTTCCCTGGACCATCTCCAGGAAAATTCTTTCATGGTGATTTTTCTTACACCTCAGTTGCTCTTTACAAACAAGGACAACAAGTGGACTCTCCCTTTCTACGTGCCCACAAAGATAATACATTTGACACTATAGGGAATAGAGAGTAATAAAAATGCCACAAGAGCAAAGATTCTATTTGCTTTCAAGCAATGTTCACAATCCTGTCCTGAACCAAAACAGGAGATGGATGAATTTAAGAGAACAGCTTCCAAAAGGGATAAGAAATGCAAGGCAGATATTCTGTAATCTCATCCTTAAATTTTGGAGATTTAATTACACAATTTTATGGAGCTGTTGAGAAAGGGGATAATATGTTCTGGAGACAGCATGTGCATGAAACATTAAACCTTTGAAATTGCTGATGTCTGTAAATCTAGTTTCACTGCTGTTTTTTAAAAAAGTAGATATTAAGAGAAATACCAGATCCAAAGGAAAGGAGAAAGTTCCTTGATAGCACTAAAAGGAACTGAGAAACTTCTACCGCTTTCTTGCTACAGCTACTGACAGTTCACGAAAGGTAGTAAAATAGAAATATTCAATGAAATGTAGCATTAATATAGGTCTTTGCACACTTAATCCTCAACAGTGTCATCTGCCCTTGACCTTAGTTCATCTTGTGGATGGGAAAAAACAGGCTGTGGTTACGAGATTTCCACAAAGTTACAGCCACAGGGTTATATCACCATAACCCAACTAGTCAAACTAACAGTCTACCTGTAGCTTACTCTTTTAAAGACACCTATTAGAGAATTCCTACCCTTTTCATTCAAACTTTCATCTGAATTCTTCTCTCCTATCTTTCTGTAGAAAGATAGTTTGACAAGTATGACTGTAGCTTCCATGACTGTAGCTTCCATTTATAAATGGAGTCTGATACAAGAGGAGACAAAAATGTTTCCAGACATACTAAATTCAAGAGTCATTTGAGTAATTAAGGAAGTAGATAGAAAGCTGAAGACTTACGGAAATCTGGGAAAAAATCATGAGCAAATTCATGCTGTTCCCTTATATGAAGTTTGACAAGTATGACTGTAGCTTCCATGACTGTAGCTTCCATTTATAAATGGAGTCTGATACAAGAGGAGACAAAAATGTTTCCAGACATACTAAATTCAAGAGTCATTTGAGTAATTAAGGAAGTAGATAGAAAGCTGAAGACTTACGGAAATCTGGGAAAAAATCATGAGCAAATTCATGCTGTTCCCTTATATGAACCTCGTTATGAAAAAAAAAAATCTCTGCAATAATTTTGGTTTGTTTCCATTATAAAAGCTGTTTCTGGAGGATATTGTGGGATAAAAGTTTTCTGCCCCAGAAGTATCACAATTTTGAATGGTTTTGTGTTCATAAACTAGAAGGGAGTATAGGAAAAAATAACTAAATACTTCTGAATTCCAGAGAAAGCCAGAATACAAGGAATCTGCCTTGCCCTTTGTACATGGCCTTATACTGGCTATAAACTGCCATACAAAAATAAGGTAAAAGATTCATCTTGGAAATCCAAATACTTGAAACTATTGAAATGTCTGAATAGATGCTGGCTGAGATGATTCCCCAGCTCTATTGTCTGAAAGAATAGAAACAATTTACTTCATTTTTTTCTACAAATGAAGCTTGAGGTAAAGCTGAACATGGAAATTTTCAATCCAAAGGGTTATAGAGAAGAAACTGAAGAAGGAAAAAAAAAAAGATTTTAAAATGGCTGCACTCTGCATAAACATGTCCATAAACATCTTTTGTCAGATGCCTCCATTAGTGGTAGTTGAGGTGGCCATCATTACAAGCAGGAAAAGTAGCTTCTGAATCTGTGCCAGGTCATATGCAACCACACAATGGTTCAGGTGCCATTAGCACTACACAAGTCACAGCTTGGCATCACGTTGCCTGTGGTGCTTGAGGAGACGTTGGATCAAGGCATCTGTCTAGTTTCTTGCTACGCAGTAGATATCCTCCAAGAAATAATTTGATAGGATTTTGGGCAAGACTCCATTTTATCCCCCAGATATTGAAATCTGCTTCAGGCATCTTTTGTTCAGCATTACTAAGATAAGACTCTGAACAGTCCACTTACTTAGAAAAATTATACTATCTATGTATATCACAATAATGCTCAACAATTGACACGTGGGTTTGGGATCCTGCCATGGTAGGACTGAAAATAATGTGTCCATCCACCCTCTTAGTGAACCGTCAGTTCTGTGTGGGTTTCCCTTTCTGGACTATTAGTCCTTGCCTTTCTCTAACACATTCAGTTCTTTTTTTTTTTTTTTTTTTTTTAAACATATTTTTATCCAATAATTTATTCAGATAATTTTCAGCCAAATGCATCAAGATTATTACTGTTTATCTTCTGAGTTGTGAATAATAATATTTCCAAGCTTTTCTCACTAATCATAAAGCCACTAACATCTTTCCTTTTAACCAGGGAAAAGCAAGAGTTCTGTGTGATCACATGGTCCCAAACACTACCATTTTAAGGAAAATGCTGAGGGCTGGGAGATTTTTGAAAATAATGGTAATGAAAGCTGATGCTTTATAGATCTAAAAATTGTCACACTGGTAAAAGTAGAATAAACACTTCTTACTCCCGGTAAAGTCTACATGTAACAACAAACTGTATAAAGGGCCTTCTTATATTGTTTTCTAGTTACCAATCACCTTCAGTAAATTTGTTTTTACCTGAGGATGCATGATTGACTGCTTTATAGAGAAACTGCTCACTGAAATGGAAAAAAAAAAAAAAAAGCATTTTACGCAACGAAAGGAAGAACCCAAGTGTTAGCATAACTTCATAGCATTTTTGCCATGAAAGTGTTTGAAATTGGCCATACAGTTTACAAGCCATACAGTACAGCTAGACAGTGCAAATGCATGCCTATGAGCTTTTTTGAAGAAGTCATTGTTTCCTATGGAAGCATCGATGGTTTAATTTAGAGAAACCTTGTTTTTTTCAGAATAAAGAGCCAGTTCTTTCTTCCTTAGTTGATGCAGATAGTGCTCTAAGCATGGTGTATGAGAATTAACTATGTCATTGCGGTTGGCTAACTCAATACATATTGATTTGTGGTCCTATAACCTAAAAAAAAAAAGACAAACTATATTAAACTTTGAAATAATGTTAAATAAGGATGGGCTTTACCAAATTAGATAATAGAAAACATGTCCCAGTAGCACTCTTGTGGTAAAATAGTTAGAAGACATTGGTTTCTGGAAATCATAAGTAATTGATAATGATATTCCTTTGTCTAGTTTGATCTCAAGCCAACCTGGCTGGCTCGCTGGTGTAGAAGTCATCACAGTGATAATAATTCTGTCCAGTTCAGACAAAGCTCACTGGCATTTGCACTTATCTTTAGTCTTGATGTATCCTTCTTCTTCCATTACATTAGAGCTAATAACATATTGCACACATGGCACATCATAAGAAATGCTTCAGCTGTGCTACCCCACAGGGACAAGGGAATGGGATTCAGTGAACAAAAACAGGCATCAGTGAGATGGCCAACTTTGGGTTCCTTTCATTGCTGGTGGGAATATGCTCAGTATAAACAGTATGGTTCAAGAGATCATTCCTTTCACCCTAAAATAGATCACATGGACTGACTCTTATGGAAGTAACATATAAGCAATGATATATTTTAGTAGTAAATGCTAAAGTCTTCTCAAGGTCAACGTGATGAATTGAAGTGTTGGTCCCAACCTCTATTCTGAATCAAAAACAAACAAACAAAAAAATTCTGGGATCACCATTCCTCATGTAGATCCGCTGGTGGGAATATGCTCAGTATGGTTCAAGAGATCATTCACCCTAAAATATATCACATGGACTGACTCTTATGGAAATAACATGTAAGCGATGATATATTTTGGTAGTAAATGCTAAAGTCTTCTCAAGG
>NW_010580726.1:0-25401 GCF_000705375.1 Tinamus guttatus
TTTTTTTTTAACATGAAAAGTTGCAAAGCAACCAAGAAGGCAGCTGAACTAGTGTCTGAAGTACCAATTCTAACAATTGTAACGGGGCTGTAAAACAACTCATCAACTGTTGTATTCACTGGCACTTGCAATGCTCATCTGTTGGGTTCACACACTCTTAGAAAGAAATATGCTAGGTATTATTTTAAAATGTTGAATGAGGATTTCCATGCATGGCCACCTCTTAGACATACTAAACTGTCTTCCTTGATGGAATTACACCTGCTAGAGCATCACTGTCTGGAGCTATTTGATCAAGTTACATTGTCAAAACCTCTGGTCGTTTATCACCTGCATCAGAGGAGAGAGGGAGTGGGAAAGAAACGCTCTCGCAAACACTTGCACATCCTGCTCATTCCAGTTAACTCTCAGGTCATTAGAGTCTCATTGCCACAAGTCACAACAAAATAAATGCGAGATTTCCGTTGCTGTTTTTCTTTTTTTCCCTCCTGGACTAGTAATGTACCAAGGAAGTATTGTAGGGGTTATTACTATTGTGGTTATACTGTTTCAAATTAAGTGGCTTTATACAGAAAAACAATAGCCAATGCTGCTTGGATTAACTCAATTCTGTTTCTTGATGTCTGCAAATGCAACCAGTTTGAAATCTTAACAACAACAAAAAATGGTATATTTATAATTATATGGTACAAACTGCTTCTGTTAGGAGTTTTAAAAGTGTCAGGATTAATGCATTAAATTATGGGGGGGAGAAGTCCTCCATTTATGCAATATGTTGTGGACGTTCTTTGGATCTTGGAGCTGCTTTGTATTCTCCAAGAAGTTTTATCATACTTGATCTCACTGGGATTTTTATTTTAATTTGCAAGGCTGTGTACATTATACCATATCTCAAGTGACTACTTGATAAAAAGCTTTTTCAAGAATTAATTATAAACTAGGTTAATACAGCCAGCGGGTATGTGCCAAAAATGAGGTTATAAATATCGAAGCAGGTGTTATTGATGAGATTGTCTGCATACTCAAAAAATTATAAAATACCAAGGTAAGCCCCAAATTTCTCATGCAGTTTAAGGCTTCTGCATTAGGAATCCATATGCAGCTTTGTGCAGCAGCAAGAAAAACTTCTTTTTCATTTGAGTGACAAAACATTGTACTGTAAGCTGGTTAAAGTTAGTGCATCTTCTGTGGAACAGAGACGGCTTTGCAGACTTCTGAACCTGTCCATGCAGACACTAAGTAGACCGTGATCTTTCTGACTTCAGAAAGAAACAAACTGGGACAGGAATCACTCAGCTTTATAGTACGTGGGCTGGTACAGAGCTGTGAGCTACTGCTCGTACGGCTAGTAGCTGTCCTAATGCTTAATGCTTAACTCAAAACTAACCTTCCTTCCTTCTTTTTCCTTCCCTCCCTCTCTCTTTCCTTCCCTCCCTCTCTCTTTCCTTCCCTCCCTCTCTCTTTCCTTCCCTCCCTCTCTCTTTCCTTCCCTCCCTCTCTCTTTCCTTCCCTCCCTCTCTCTTTCCTTCCCTTTCCTTCCCTTCCTTCCCTTCCTTCCCCTTCCTTCCTTCCTTTCCTTCCCCTCCCTCCCTCTCTCTCTCCTTCCCTCCCTCTCTCTCTCCTTCCCTCCCTCTCTCTCTCCTTCCCTCCCTCTCTCTCTCCTTCCCTCTCTTGATACAGAGCTAGGAGTAACATATGTGTTTGCAGGGAAAGGCATCAAGGCGTTGTTCTGTGATGCTCTTACCTTTTTTGCTTGGTGCCAGTTGTCACTAAAGGGCTGGCAGGATTTTACTCTGAGAGTTTTTAAATGTATCCATGTTGAGTATTCCACTTGATACAAGCAATCTGATGAAGTGTGTCATATAAAATGCAGCATTATTATGTGTGTAGGCTATTTACATAGTATAATATGGGATTTAATTTATATGTTTCTTGATGGGTATGTTGCTTCCACTGGTTATGTGACTGGCATCAATTTGAGCATAGCTGCACATGCTTTTTTTGTTTTTAAGCTAAAGGCACCCCTTTTATTAAAAAAATATTTTCGATTGAAGGAATTTGGCAAATTCTTACGAGTTTAACTTCTCAAAAGGAGACTCATTTAAAGCTAATTGAAATAACTTGGAAAAAGGGGATGTTTTCATGGTAGAGCTCATCCATATTGTGTTGCTGCTTCAAGTAACAGAGCAATGAAATCCTTGCTTGATTAAAACCTTTAGGAGACTTGTCAGGACTTTTTGTGTAAGACTTTTAAGCTATGCAGGTTAATCAGCCTCTTAAATGAATTTAATATTAAACATTTTTCTCTAAGTCCCTCTTTTCTGGGGGGGGGAGGGGAACTTTTCCCATAAGCAAATATGGAAAGATTAAAAATAACTTCCTCTTTAGCAGGCAGCATTCAGCTCAAGAAGTTAGAGCAGAAAGGCTCCATTAGTGAAAAAAGCATTACCATCTGAACATGAGCTGAGCAGAGGTACTTACTTCTGTAAGGTATGCAGTAAAATAAAGCGCTCCCCTGCAGCCCCAGTGCCACTCGGTGAATTTTCAGTTCAGCTGCTGTTTCTTTTCCTGTCTGGGCACATCAGAGCAAGGAACATTTTTTTCTTTTGTTGTTTGTTTGTTTGTTTTTTTAAATTAA
This sequence comes from Tinamus guttatus, assembly GCF_000705375.1. The sequence continues at coordinate 2,639 of NW_010580726.1, forward strand.
ATTGTCAGGAAACAGTGTGGTCTGAAATAACTCCTTGCTCTTAGTACCTAGACTATGAGAGGGTTTCCCTCCCACCTTCTCCTTTTCCATTCTCCCATTCCCTAGAGACTCTTTTGCTTCTTGGAAATCATGGCTGGGGATCCTGTAAACCTGGGAGCTACAGCAGAAGTTCTGCCTCTTAAGCCTGTATTTCCTTGCCTTCATTTTGCTGCTTTATTTCTTCAGTGCTGGGACAGCCCCTTGTCAAGAGGGAGGCAAACACAGTTGCCACCAGTAAGTTTTCCAAAGAAGCCAGGGCTTTTTAGGATGAATTTAGCAGCAACATTGTACTTGCTTTGTTCAGAGTGGCGTGCAGAATATCTTCGTGCCAAGAGATGCTGCATGCAAGATGAAATCTGGTGGTGTTTCTGACACCTTTGCAGGAAGCATTGACACTGATAAAAGATTCAGTATAGAACCAGCAGAAGAGAAACATTCTTAAATTTGTCCTGGAGACATTTTCAATTCATAAACTTTGTTGAAACCTTCAAATATTTTCTAAAAAAGATCTGGTCACTTCTGGATTTAGAAGAACGGATAGATCTCTTATAGCACATTTGCTTACTTAATCCAAATTTAAGGGTTTAAAAAAAAAACCCAGAAACCTTGAGATCATTGTGAATATCAGAAATGACCTAGAGTGAAAGTGACTGGTATCTGCAATAAGTTTGTAGCGTCAATCTTTAGTAAGTCATTAATTAATTCTCTTGTGTACATACTTAAATACTGCAGTATCTGCCTTTTACACTTAGGATCAGATCGTAAGACCTTAGGCAGAACCATTAGGGTAGTAAAAAAACTCTTAATTATCAAAAGGATTCAGTATCTACCATTTGTGCCATGCATGTATTACAAATCAAATCCTAAATCACAATTTTGTTTCCTTGGTGTCATTTTATATTGCATAATGAGGTATGAAATTATTCTCTAGCAATACAAAGCTAGTGAAAATTAGCTCAACTTTCTTAGAGTTTCTAGAGTTTCTAGACACCTGCAATTACATATAGTATTATAATCTAAATGAAATCTATGACCTTTTAATCAGAAGGGAAAGTGGTAACAAGTTATTATAGAAATTAATAGCCTTAGTGATGTCTAGGAACGTAATGCAACTTACTTTCTCTTTTGATTTAAATCATTCCTCAATTCCTCAGATATTGTTCTTGCAGGGCAAAGCATTAGCTACTTGCTGAAACTAAAGTAGAAAAGCTTTGTCAATTCTGTTTAATTCTTGACATGAAGGTGTTTGTGCTTTCGGTGCCTCAGGTGGCTCCAAAGAAACTGGAGAAGTGCCTAAACAGAAATATAATTGCAATTCAGCAATTGCATGCCTAACCTGTTTAGGCATTTTGTCATTCTGTAAATTTCTCTTTTTTTGGCATCTTTGGACAATGGATACCTCTGTAAATCTGCTGATTATAATATCTAAACAGGAGAAAAAAATCCATTATGGAAAGTGAGTCTTCTGACACAGTAATATGTGACATTAGATATATATTATGCCTCAAATGTACCTACCTCCCTGTAACAAAGAGAAGTCATGGGAGAAGTTTAAAGTTATTGCTAGCTTGTTGCCTCCTATGCTTTCCCAATGTCAGAAAAAATGTGCTGGTGTAGGTATTTGCTTCAGAGGCCTTGGAGATGCAGAAGATGCAAACATTAAATCTTGTACAGAGGCAGCTGAAAGCATCTGAGTAACAAGGGTTTGCGGGCAGTCTAGTATCACCTACAGGACCTCCAGGTAAAAAGTGATGGGCTGCATTGACTTACTGGCTTTCAGTTGGATCATCTTTCATGGAAAAAAATTCTTTGCTCTTCTAGCTGTTACCCAGATTAGATGTAGGGTTTAGTCTTTGGTTAGTTAGTCTGGCACTGAGGAATTATCCAGGGCTGTTTCAAGCAAGTGATGAAACAGGCAGACAAATTTGCTGGAGTTAATCAATGCAGACTCTTTGAGGGATAAAAATCAAACTATCACTACACAGAAGGAGAGATCTGGTAAGAGAAGTACTAGAAAACAATGAAATAATTTATGTAAGCTGCTCTCCTCCCTGCGCTGCCAAGTCTATTTTTGCATTTTGCTATGGCTGCCACAGATGTTTGTATCCGAGAACGGGAGTGTAAAAATCTTCCTACCATTAAAAATAGATGGCTCCTTTTGTTTGTTATTCATGGTACAAACTGCAGACTAGATGCTTCCTGATATGGCTGTGTTTCTCTACTGCTGAAAACTACATTATTTTAGAATCAAATTTATTTATTTATTTATTTATTTTGTCTTCAATTGCTGGAAGCTAAAGAGAGTTTATTTAATTTGGATATGCAATTTAAGTTACTTAGTGAACAGTTTTATTTTCTCAGCTCAGCTTATCAGATTGGTTTAAGCCTATTTGTTGATGGTAAGGTATATTAGAAATATTGTGATTCTTGAAAATTAGTTTGTTGTACATAATCAGGTTATTGCTTGTAGTCTTAAAATGTCATCTAACCTAATTGCTGATCAGATAAATATATTTTCCCTTGACAATTACAGAATAATTTTTCTTATACAACGGGGAATAACCAAAGTAGGTATTGCATCTGGAGTCTGTTGATTTAAGCTTATTGCTGTCAAATTTGTGATCTGCTTTGCAGAGGTTTACCTGGGGAAATGTACTTCTGTGAATTAGCAAATATGTGGAGGGGGAGAAGGCTCTTTGATAACCCTTCCATTCAAGAATTCTTCAATCTCAGGGAGAACAGCTACACTATAAACAATTATTTTGGAGTAGTTATTGAATAGTTATTTTGGAGAAAGAAGCAAAGGAAAATAAGGAGACCTCTCCAAAAGCTTGTGGAGGAACCATTTCCATGTTATTTCCACTGATGCTTCTGGGAGGTAGGGAACAGGTCCTTGAAGAAACAGGCAGCCTTGCCAGTAGTTGCTATCTGTATCTAGATATGTAGGTGCATCTGGCAGTGCCTATGTGCAGAGAAGGTATTGGGCATCTCCACTGCCTCCAAAAATCCTATGGGCAAAGGCAGGTGAGCTTAGAATCCAAGTCAACTCTCCTAATGCTATCTGAAGTGCTCTTTGCCAACACTACGTGCTGAGAGTTTTCTCCTAGGACTTTTTTCCATGTAGGTAGGTCTTGCAGTCAGAGGAAAAAATCCTGCAAAAAAGTACTATTGCATGTATTAAGGAAGCTTTTTTACCTCCCTATTATTGCTTATGTTGAAAGGAAAAATAATTTTGTAACTAAATTTAGTATACTATATTATACTTCAGTATATTTCATAGAAATTTGCTCCGTATCTCCATACTGTTGCATAATTTTCTGTAGTTCCAGCTCTACAACAGTATAATTTATGGTAGAGTATGCTGTAACATACTTCATTTCACAGAAATTGATCTTTCCTGTTCTTTTCTCATTTGGAAGACTTATTTACCTGAAAAGACTATAAATAAGAAAATACTTGGGAAGTGTCATAGTAGAATATGTGTGTGCTGCCACACTGGCCTCAAAGAGCAAGTGGGTGATTTTCCTGGGGTAAAGCCCCAGCTGGGGTGCTGGACTTGCTTTTGTACACTGCACTTCTAAGGAAGATGGTGGGAGAGACCGGCCACAATGTTCAGAAGTCCATGGTTCAATGGGCATAGGCCAGACATAGTTTGATGGACATGATAGTCCAATGTTCAGAAGCCCCCTTAGCATCCTGAAGCGGGATTTAAGTCAGCTAGGTGATAAAGACCAAGAGGGTGACCCCCAGATTCCCTTCCCAATTCCTTTGGTGGTGATTGAGGTATCCAGAGGTGATTCAGCTGCTTGATTTTTGCACAGAGCTGCTGCCTTCTTGTGAAGGCTCTCTACAGTGTGGCATGTGTCACACCTCTTGGGCTGGTAGCTCCTTGGCTGAACTCCTCGCAGAGAAATGGTCACCTTTATTCAGGCTGGATATAGAGGTACTGAGGCTCTCCACATACCCAATAGCTAAGTGGTGGGAGCACTTGCCCCCCTGCCAAAATCTACCTTTTGGGATTAAATCAAGATTCACTGGGCTACAGATGTTAGTGATGAAGGGAAATTTGATGCTTTCCTGGTAGGTAAAATTCTTACCTACTAGTTCTCTTAGCTCACTATATCTAATATGAAGGTGCAACATACATGTGATCTCCAAATGGCAACCCTAAATCACTATTCTTCCTTTATCTCTGTTTTTGTTGTTTTTTTTTCCTTTTTGGGAAGGTGAGTTGCGAACAAGGGCGTAATTAAAACTCTCATTACTTTAGAAATTATGTTTCAGCAGCAACTCCACAAAAGTCCATAGAGATATAGGCTCCAAATATTTCTGCTTCTGTGCCTGGCTGCTCAACTGTTCCCAGAAACTGAATATTGCCTCTTTTTGCCCAGTAGATGTTGCTGTTGAATCAATAACATTGAAAAAGGACAAGGGAAACAAGCTTTCCAAGGTCAGAAGACACTGCAAATAATATGTTTACAAGTCTCCACATTACAGAGGATAAAAACAAAATAATTACCTTTATTTGCATTGCGTGTACTGAAACATCCTCCTAGTCCTGTAAATTAAGAAATTGAGACAGTCTGTCCAAATTGCTGTTTCTTAATCAGGAAGACATTGTATATGTTCCTAAATTTAATACAGAGAAAAGAGGTCTAACTTTTAAAAAATGCCATGTTCATCTTGCTTTCAGCAATATATGGAAGACTGGGAACCTGCTGTGTAAGTGAGAAAAGTAATCATGGCCAGTAAATGTAACTTGGAGTTACACATTCAATGCCCTGTGGAAGAACGAGAAAGAAAGTGACTTTCCAAGCCTGTCTGCTTATTATGGTTTTACTAAATGTATGTGCTTAGTACTCTCGCTCTAAGTTTTGTAAATCGTGTCAGTGACAGTGATCATACCCCTGTGATATGATACCAGCTTGCAATGTTGTGAGATTTGGTAAGATCAGGCATTTATGTAGCCTCTGCTAGACAGTGTTGGTTTGTGGAAGCTGGAATATTGCCAGTTTAGGAGCATCTTTTAGAATGGAAATCTCTGGTACAGCATGTGGTGTGTGTTTTGGTTGGTTGGTTTTTCCAAAGGGACAAAGCAGGAGAGACAGGTGACTGGGGAATACAGGCTGAAGGAGCAGAAGTAGGAAAACGTTCAAAGGTGGCATTTAGCAACACCTGTTCAATAAGATTGTGCAGAGTAAGCTTTTTATTTATTGAATTAATAAATAGTCTTATAACAGAGGTTGAGGAATAGTTTATCAGTGATCAGTATTTTACTCACACATATTTATTCTGAAGAAACCTGCTTTGCAAGTAAGGAAAATCTCACTCCTGGATTTTCTTTCTCTGTTACACGGGAAAACATCTGCAGCTGCTGGTTTCCTTGGAAACACACTCGCTGCAAAAGCTCAATGCACTGCACTGAATCTGTTAATTTTAGTGCATTTGAGAAGAGTTTAACATGCACGCTTGGAGCTTTTTACTACGTCTGGTGCTCAAGTGCTGTCTCGTGTACGCTTTGCTTGCATAAAATGCATGGTCAGAGGAGATGTGCTACAAGCTTTGGCTTTGGGACACAACAAGAAGAAAGGTTGGTATTTGCAACATGGAGCATATATGTTTTTCACTTACAGGAAGCATCTAGTTTTCTTCACACTGATTTTTAAATCTTCCCTTTGAAAGCTCAATGCAATTGTTTGCTTATTGTTGCAGTCTTGGCTGTTTTTTGGAGTTGGAGATCAGAGCTGCTGAAAGGAATTGCTAATACATTTACCTCATAATAGGATTTTGGCAGGACATGGGTTTTATTTGCAGTTTATTCAATTAATTCAATATGGGATACACGTATGTGTTTTCATAGAGTAGTATTTTTGTTCTGGCTGTGACCAAAGTATGATTTCATATATTTTTGCACAGATTTGCTTGTGGTTTGAAAAGTCAAAGCTGATAATAAACATCACTAAAATATTTCAACACATAGCTTGCTTTGTCTAATTATTATGAGGAGGGATTTATTTAAAATCTTTCTATCTGTTATAGTATTTTATCAAAGAGGTCTATTAAGTACTGCATGTGGAGTAAATTTGTTTTGGCAGGTACGTTTAACATAGCTTCATGTCAGTAAATGAGTCACTGGTACAGGAGACAGAAGGCACGTTTGACTGTCTTCCTGTTAGCAAAACTGCTTGCCATGTGTATTGGAAAAGTATCATACAGTCCTGAGAAGACTAGGCTCATTAGAAAAAATACTTTTAATACATGCTGACAAAACATTGCCTGTAGTTTGACAAATATTATAGAAGCATCTGGCAATGATTTCATGTTGGGATTGCTTTCTAAAATAGATTTTAAAATGTTTCAAAAACTTCTGTTCCTTTTTTAAAGGAGGCAGCTATTCACATGAAATTTATAAGCCCAGTTACTAGATCCTTTGCATTTAGGATTTTATTCATGAGTATTCAATAGGAAGCTTTTTTAAAAAATTGAGACCTTGCTATGTTTTCCTCCTTGGATAATTTTGCCAGTCATGGCTGAGGTGCATCTCTTAAAGAACTTTCTCTCTAGAAAGAATTGAAGGTTTAACGGACTTCCTGATTTATGGTTTCTTGATAATGGTTTTATTGCTGTGTGCTTTGAGGGCTCTAATGCTTGCTGATATCTACAATAGAATGATCGGTGTGTGCTGTGTGTTGAAAGTAATACTGTTTGGGCAGTGGGTGATGGGAAGAACAGTGTGCATCTTTCCCTTGGGAAACTCAGGATTTTAGTTTCAAATGTGCTTTTTGCAAAGGGCAGGAGGAGAGAAGGGAGATAGAAGTGGAGTGGAAGAATTATTTGTATGTTACTTGTTGTTCATGATAGTCCCATCCTTCCCTTTTTTGTTCCCACTACACATTTGATGCCCTAGAAAAATAGCACAAGAATGCTTATTCTGTTGTAAACAGCTCAGTTCCATGTATGACAAGTTTCTCCTAAAAAAGGAAAATCCAAGTTAAGCTGCATCACAACACACCACTTCTACTTTTTGAGAATTTTTGGTCCGGACCCCCTACCACAGCCCTGCTAATTACTCTGGCAGATGTCCCACTCACACATAACACATGGCAGTGAAGAACAATCTAATGTCTAGAAAGATAAAATGGAGTAATGATTTTTACAGTTAGCATTAAATTGTGGAAGGCTTTGAGATAGATAAAGAATATCCACCTCCTGTATTTGATAACTTCGTTGTAAGCCTTATTTGTTACGTTAGTTATTTTCATGGGATTTGGGGTTTTATTTTTAGTTTGATTTTACTTTTAACCTTACAGTGCCTTCGGTGGCTTATGCTTGTAGCACGCAGTCTTAATAATGGCAGATCTCACTATACTAATCACCACAGATGCAAAACAAAATGTTATTATTCCCTGAGGCCTTATTCTGTTCGTTCCTTTATAGGATCAAGAGTTTGAAGAAAGTCAATGCCTTTCAGGGTGACGGGAGCAAAGAAATGGCTTTGTGTGGGTTGATATGGTGCAGCTACACATTAGATTCATGCCAACACACAGTGTTGGGCATCCCCTTTGTAAGCACAAATTTTAAATTCGTTTTCACACTGCCATGCTTCCTGCTGCTCCTCCGTACTTTCCTGATGCACAGCCATTATTCATCTTTGAAAAGGCTCTTCCTCTTGGGTACAGAAGTGGGAATGACGAAGAGGATCAAAGTGCACTCCTGCTGAGATCAAGGTGTTGCCATGAAGTATATAAGAATATGACTGGAGACATTATGCACTTGCTGTCTTGGAAGGAGAAAATATTGGTACAATATTTCCTTCTGTCCTTGCAGTCTCATCCAGGCCTGGTACCTCACCAATAATCACTGCTCCTGAACTGTGTGACAGATACGTGAATGTGTACAATGAAATGGTGTGGAATGCTGTGTTATTTGTCTGGTGTTTGTGTGTATATTTTCCTTTGTTTTATTGGAAATCTTTGTGTACCTCTAAAATTTTCTATTTCTGTATTTTTAACATCCAATTGGGATTGAATCAAAACCAGCGTTAGAGGTTATTTGCCCTTTCAATGGGCAGAAAACAGGTTCTAAGACTTTGTTTCAATATGCACTAAGCTGTCAACTGTTTCATGCGAGGCTGTGTCAAATGCTAGAGTTAAATCTTGATATAGTAGTAGTTATATCTGGTGATTAAACAAATAGATGTGTAAATTGTGTTAGACATACAGGACAAGCCTGGATAGATACACTGAGTGTCTATGGTGATGAGTAGTTTAAAGATGAAGGAAAATGTCTTTTTTTCTTTTAGCATGCCAAAAGTGGTAAAGAGAACTCTGACAGCAAAGCTTTGCAAAAATAAAATATGAAGAACCTGAAAAATACTCAAAGTACAAAAATATGAAGTCTTGGGGAAATCTCTTGTTTAGGTATCTTAAAAGAGGACATGGATTTTTTTCTTTTTTTTTGGAAAGCATAGTGTGAGTAAAAACAGCATGATTACAAAACAGCTGTTAGAAATACCAATGTTCAAAATATTTTTGAGGTATATCTCTTATTTTTTTTTTTTCTAATTGCTGCAGCCTGGAGGCTATTGGTTACCAATAACTGTGCTAATGTCTTGAGAGCATTGGACAGGCTAGAAACAAACATGTTTCATGAGGTGGAATAGTCAACTCTGTAGTACTGTGCTGTGGATATGGGCATCCCAGTGAGGCAATCCCTCTTTGGTAATCTCTGTGGATTCATGTAGCTAGCTCTTGATTGCAGTTGTGTTTGATTCAGCTAAAAAGATGTTTTTGCCAAGCATTCAGACATAATAAAGATGAAAAATGACGTGAAATTCAAGGGTAGCCTATGCAACCTCTTTGTCTAATAGATAGCTTGTCAAAACAGTTTCTTTTTATTGCATTTTCAAGACAGAGAAAATGAAAATAAAAAGGCATAAAACCTGTCACTGATAAAAGATCTTTGTGGATTGAGAGTAGCTGCAAGAGAGAGGGAGGAAAGAAAATGCAAAAAGCAACAGTAGTATGTAATCAAAATAATAGATTTCCCCATGCACACTTCTATTTCATAAGCTTCCATACTTGGGCTTAATAATATCTCTCTTTCAAAATCACTAAGTACTCAGAATTTTTATTCTTAGAGAAAAATAGCAACAATACTTTCAGACATCTACTGAAGCATTTTTTTGTTCTGTTTTAAGTAGAAAGCATGAAAGGCAGCTTGGATGTGGTGTATTCCCCAAAAGAACCTAGGCATTTTTCTTTCTGGCTTTATGGCAATGGAAGCAGAAGGACTATATAAACTCAAGAGCAGCCCTTTTCCCTCTCTTGGGTATTCAGCAGACCAGTTCCCAGGAAAGGTCAGATTATTTGCCTCATTTGAGAAAACTTCTTCTCTAAGGAAGATTAAATGGAAAAATGCGATCTGAAAATGTTCATTTTTATATGCTAATGTGTTTTTTATTATTATTATAAACTGGAAATATTCATTTTTCTTGTCATAGAATGAAAAATTTTGAAACTTGTACACAAAAAGTTTTCAAGCCTGTGTCATAACAGACACAAAGGAACCACTGAAGGAACTACAGTGAGAGAGAGTGCTCAGTAAAGGTTCTGCAACAAGACTGAGATCTTGTTCACTATTTGCTGTTTGGTTACACACTAAATACTCTTTGAGGCTTTTGAAAGCGATTTTCCCAGTTCAAGATACTTTGTCTCAAATTGTCCTGTTCTTCATCAAGGGGAAGTAGCACCTAGGCCAGAGTAGTGACCAGCCTTGGGGCAACACATCTGCCTGAGGTGGACAGAGCATCTTGTCCCATCACAACCTGAATTGTCCCCTACCTCAGGTGCCTTTCCTGACTATGGCCCTAATCACTCTTGCTGAAGGGGAGAAAGTTTTCTGTGGCTCTAAAACTCCAGTGAATACTAGATTTAAAAGGCAGAGGATTGCAAAAGGCAGGCAAATTTTAAGATGCATACCGTTAAGAAACCTCAGAATTAGAGTTGACATCCTTCTATTCTGTCCTTTGCCTGTGACATAACAAGTCAGCCTTTACCTCAGGGGCAAACGCGCACTTCACTTCCTGTCTGTGCAGTCAAACTGAGTGCTCCTGGAAGTATCCCGCTTCGTTCTTCTGAACACTTTTTAGATTACTGCTACTGCGTGAAATTATCAATTCTAAGTGACAGTTAAAGATCATATTTTGTTACAGAGTCATTTGCTAAGAATGTATTAAATCAGTCCAGACTCTTGAAAGGCAGTTCCCCAAGACTTGTGTGTGTGGACCAATTCTTCTCAAATAATAATTTTACAAAGTGAGGCATGCAGTGAAATCTAGGCTTTTCTTAAACCTCCAAATTTGAACACAGTGGAATGGATTGTTTTGAAGTCTAACACTTTTTAAGAATCCATGAAATATTTGACTCTTTTTTTTTCAGAAGTTAACTTTAAGACCTTGTATTTTACTCGAAAAGAAAGCCAGTAGGACAGAAAAGCATGCTTATGTGGATTAATTTCATTTTTCCATTTAAATACCAAGTACCATCTTTGAGCAAGAATGCAGCTATGGCATCTCTGCATCCTAACGTTATTTCATTTTTTCATTTAATTTCAATTTACCTTTCAATATCTGGCTGCTTTTCTAAAACAAGAACTCCCTGATTCACACCTTTTTTTCTGTATTTAAAGAACTGTGGCTTAATTTTTTCAGGGTTTGGAGTATCTCTTGTGTAGCTTTGCTGTAAGCATATATACTGTGGCAGCTTTCTGAAGAAGAAAATAACAGCATTTTCTTTCGTGTAATTTCCTTTCTTTCCATGTGTCTCTGTATGTAGCAGGTTCTTTCCCCTTCCACCCATGTGTTTCCTATCTTCACTCTTCCTAACTTCTTACAGAAAACACTTCCCAAGACCTACAAAGACCTCTTAGTAAACTTTTAAAAAGGTAAGGGCTCGCTTGGTATTGCGCTAGCTAAAAGGCACCATTCCTTCACTGCCCTGCCTGCTTTTAGAGGCGCATAGCCACTTGCTGCACTCTGAAGTGTTTCAGTCAGTAAGCAGATTCTTAAAACCACATTGGCTCTCGACTGATTCCTTAATCCCATGTGGCAAAAGAGGAGGATGAAGAAAATAACTGAAATGGAAAAAAATGGCACAATTTTAAGCCACCTGGTAGCTAGCACTCTTTAGAAATGCAGCAGATCAGTGGAAGAGATTTAAATGTCATTTTTATCATTTGTTCCATAGAGTAGGGGATGCTGGAGAAAAAGAGAGGCTCGGGAGATAACCTTGCCCATAATGGTAGCAAACACTGAAGCTGGTGATGTGGTCAGTTGTTTTTGCCTGCCTGTACTTCAGTTATACATGGCCACATGGCAATGTTTGTCATACTTCTGTAAATTTTTCTAGTTAGGCTGATTGAAGTACAGGCAAGGCATGAAAAAAGTGGATTCCATAGGACAGTTAGTGGTTAAGCTAAGTTGTAAGAACTAATCTTCACGTTTTTTTAAGGGAGAAGCAGATTGTAGCTAATGTGTGGGAAAGGAAAATTGTTGTTGAAGAAGAAAGCAGTGGGAGCTGGACTATAGCAAGATTCAGCTACGGGGAGAGGGGAACCCACCATATGGAGGTGGGTTGCATTTCTTCCATCTTCTATGGCTTCCCAGCCACAAGTGATAGTGGAAGAGAAAGGGACAGCCTGTGTGTGTGGAGAGGGCATGTGGATGTTTGTGTTGGGCTGAGAAAAGGCCATGGAGCTGGACACGTGCAGCTTCACCCTGCAGCTGAGCATGGGGTCTGGACATCACCTCAACCTCTGCCGATGGGAACAAGCGTTGCTGGCACCCGTCCCAGATGAGGAGGCATGAAGAACTATCCTCGGACCTTTTTCTTTGTATGGCCCTTACTTTTTCAAAGGATGACTTTATGAAGGATGACCTGACATTGAAGACTTGATAGAGATTCAGTAAATTGCTTGATTAGTAACATAAAGTGCTACTTTTGTGAACTACCTCTACGGCATGTTCCGTCACATCTGAAGGCTTCTTTACTCCATGTTCCTATATGAACTTTGCCAATACTCTAGCTTTGTATGAATGTTTGACTGCCAAGTTTTTGAAAAGAAAAACTTACTTTTTTTCCCTTCTTGCATGTAACAAGCAGTGTAGTGACTTGTACAGTGCAAAGTTCTCTATATTCCTCAAGATTGGGAACAATTTTGTCCTTCTAAAAGACTGAGGTGTTGCCAAAACCAGATCACTGCCATCTCTGCTTATGAATCCCAGTTTCAAATCCCAGATGCTTTACATAATAAAGCCTAACTGGGCTCATTACCAAACAAACTCAGTCATTCAGCAAAATAAAAGGGGAGAAAAACCCTTTGCTTCATGGAGGAAGAATCAGTGCCAAAAGGAGGTTGAAATGTTAAAACTGCATTTTCTATCTGAATCTCTCATATCTATCTTGTCTCCTCTTTTTTTTTCCCTTAAAGCTAGGAATCAATATTGCTTTTGCGAAATTGGTCTTATGTAGGTGGATATTCTTTGTAGAACCTGTGAGGATCTGAGACCCACATTCAGTGGGTCTCTTCCTGCTCTGCCAGAGGCCATCTTAGGTAAGTCTTTTTGGCTACATCTGCACTGTTTTAGGACTCAAGCAATGATGTGGTTATCATCTATAGTGTTGCTGCTTACACACTCCATACTGTCTTTTGGCCCACAAAGGGGGACCCATCTAAAAAGGCGCGTGGCTGACTTGCCTGCCTGGTGTTGGCCACGCGATACTGCTAGACAGCAGCTTGGGACATGAGGCAAGGGATTTAGCAGGACTGTCCTTGGGCTCTGCCCATTCTCTATGCAGCAAATGGAGTGGCAGGGCACATGCGAGGCAGTAAGGAGGACTGGATGTTCTGACTGCGAGGGTGACAGAGCCCTGGAACAGGCTGCCCAGAGAGGTTGTGGAGTCTCCTTCTCTGGAGATCTTCCCAACCTGCCTGGATGCCACCCTGTGCCATGTGCCCTAGGTGTCCCTGCTGGAGCAGGGGAGTTGGACTAGATGATCTCTATAGAGGTCCCTTCCAACATCAACCATTCTGCAATTCTGTGATTTATTAGAACCCTCTTTTCCATCCTATACTTCTTTCAGTGCAGCTGCTATCAGGCTGTTACAGAAATGAAGTTCCTGTGTGTTAACTGGAACCTTTCTCGAAGATTAATAATTGATTAAAAAGCAGGAAGCAAAGAGTCACTTTAGATGGCCAGTTTGCCCTGCATGGAAATGACTTACTGGTGGAATAAAATAGGGATTTCTGCAGGAACTGGAAGTGTGTGACATATTCATAAATGAGCTGGCAATGGAAGTGAAGCATTGAGAGATCAATTTGCAGATGTCAGAAATTATTCAGAGTAGTCAAATTTGCTGACTGCAAACATTTGGAAAATAAATTTGTGATACGAAGCGACTGAGCAGTACAGCAGATTAAATTAGTCACTTGTACAATGTAATACATATGGGAGAAGTCATAAATGTTACCTAAGTTAGCTGTTGGCACCCTGGAAAAGATCCTGCCTCATTGTGGGCAGCTCCATGAAAGCAGGAGCAGCTTGGTCACACTCAGTGTTGGTGCAAAAGGCAAACAGAACAGTAGCAATTGCTAGCAGGGAAACTGAGAACAGCAAACAATCCTTATGCCACTGTGTCATCTGCTGTGGCGACTTCTTCAGTGCTATGTGCAGTTTTGTGCGCTTCGTTACAGCAGAATTAGGGTAAACGGAAGGCAAAGATGATGAGGGGGATGGAATTGCTTTTGCACAAATAGGAACTGATTAGCAAAGGAAATTTTCTGTCTGGGGAAAAGGCAGTTGAAGGGGTTATAATATCACCTACAGTGGAGATCTGTACAGACATGAATGGCTTAGGAAAATGAATAGAGAGTGTTTATTTCCTGTTTTTTTTTTCCACTGTTTTACAAAAGCAAAACTAGGGCACCTAGAAAAAATTCGGGAAACTGGTTCAAACAAAACGGTTTTTCACACAGCACATAATTAAAATCTGGAACTCATTGACCAATGGTGCTATGGAGATCAAAGTAAAGTTGAATGAAATACCTTAAGGTATATTGTAGCAACTACTTTTTGTCCAGGCAAAGCTCATTACATGTTACTGTTTTAGTGCAAGGTTACTGCTCCTGGTTCCTCGTTATGAGAAGACAGTTGCATATTGCTCTGGAACATCTTCAAAATAGCTGCATTTTTCTGAAGAGTGTGAAAACACTTTTTGGTTGTAACTTTTTGAAAATAGAAGAGATGTAATGATCTTGTGTTTGAAAAAACTTTGTCAGAGACAAAGCCAAACAGGACAGAGTGAAACAGAGTACCACAGAAAAAAAAATACATTCCTGTATCAAACCAGCAGTGATCTGAATCCCACATTTGGTGGTAATGTACATTGGCAATACTACCTTTGCTTCCTGCAGTAGAGGAAGTACACCCAAGCTCGGTACCATGTCCCTCCAGAGCAGTGTGCCTCATCTCCATGACTGAACATCATCGGAAGTACATGATTAAAAAAAGGAAAAAACAGTTTTGGATAAGCATATGATCCCACTGAAAAGTTGGCTTGATGCTCTGCTGCTGCTTTGCATGCTTTGAATTTATTTGGAGGAGCAGAAAGTGTTTATGAAGTGGTTGCCTGTGCAACTGAGCTCTGAACTAGCAGATCATAGAAGCATAGAATGTTCTCCACTCATTTTGCACAAATAGAAATATATATCACATGCAAGTGATCCTAAAAGTTTACTGTCTGATCTGATAAAATTAATCAGGATATTTCTGTCTTCTATCTATTAAAATATTCTTTGTATCTTCCAAATTTTGTTGTTTCACTGAGAAAATACCATGTGGAAAGTAGACCTTATGATGATATGGGAGACACATGCAGAAAATATAAGATTGTTAAGGAACTGAGGCAAGAGACTCAAAGAAAGCTGGGGCTGAACTAGCATGTTCTATTTTGTTAGACATTTTTGAGTGCATACCTGACTCTTGCACTTCTTGCTGCATGGAGGTGATCTTTGCTGTTCTGCAGAAACTACCACGTCTTTGTCCTTTTATTGAACTGGCTTCAGATGGCAAGTCCGAAACCTGGAGTTCCCTCTGGGCTTTCTTTGGATATGGTGTTCCATCCCACATCCTTTGTTTCTAAACAATCTTTAGATATCCATGCACACCCATCTATTTCCACACTTGGTCTAGTTCCTTTGCTCTTAGTTCACTGCCTGAATGGGCAGGGAATGACCAGATGATTATGGTCTTGCTGGAGATCCCTTTTTCCTTTGCAAAAGTGCATTCTTAAATGGTGATCAGGTAAACTTAGTATTTTTTTTTTATCTCGAGTCAGGTAGATGCAGTACTTAATAACATTTCATTATGCAAAATCTTGATTGAAGATTTTTTTTTCATTTCTATTAATATACTCTGATCATGCATAATACATGGAGCTGCTGTAGGCTTCTAGACTTGGAGTGGGTATGATGTAAAACTTTTCCTAAATTAATATCTAAATAAGAGATCGACGGATGTTATTCACAGAGAAAGATATATTCATGGGTCCTCTTCCAAAGTAACATTTTAGATCATTAATTTTGTTGTTAAGAATTACTGACAAGACATCATATATAGTCACATTAATTTCCTAGAAAAGAGTACTTCTTTTTGCTACCTTTTTATAACATGTAGAAAAGAATATTTGTGCTCAACAGCACAGTACAGTCCTTTTAATTAGTCAGGAAAGCATCTCTCTTTCAGACATAGTATTTTTATTTATTCTCATAACTGAAATACGAGAGGACATAACTGAGAGCACCGAGATGATTGGAAGACAGGAAGAGTTCACCTGAACACCAACAAAAACATGTCAGTGGGAGCATTTCATAGGCTCTGAGGTAAAAGCCTCCGTGCTTGCGACCTGTAATATAGACTGTGTGAAAACTCTGAGAAGCCGTAACGAGGTGGAGTTATACAGAGAGGTTGTACAGATGGATTTCAATCTTTTAGGAGTTTCTGTGTCCCTAAAAGTTTTCCAGTGGTCACATAGACCCTTTAATAGCATCTGAGCTTACAGGCTTGCTGGAATGATTGGGTCTGCAGATCCAGAACCAAAAAGTCCTCATTCTAAGGAGATAATAGAGGTGATAGATGGGTAATTCAGGGATAAACTTAAAAACTGGGTTCTTTGAGGTATAACTAAGGAGGCTGCTAGGGCACAGCATTTTAGCAGTAAAGCTCCTCCAAACATTCAGGAAGGTGATTTTAATTAATTCAGTGTTTAAAGCTGATTTGGAGCCTCAGCCTTCACATGCAGATATTTCATATTGAACGTAAAGGCACTGTGCAGGCTGGCAAAGCAGAGGAGCCTTGACGTGGTCAGGCTCGTAAAGCGGAATAGCCTTGACGTTGTCAGAGAGCGAGAAATTTCCTCCCCGGCTCCTCAGGCCGCAGCAAACTGACAGGAAGGTGAAAAGGAGCCCGCGTTCCCGTCGGGCGAGGATGCTGCTGTGTGCGGGCTCGCAGCGCTCGCTGCCTCCCCGGCGCGCTGGGGATCGCGCGCAGCCCGTGGCGGCGCCTGCTGCGGGCGGGGAGAGCTTTGCGATACCCTCGCTAACCAATGCGGCCCGTTAATCCTGCCCTCGGAGGGCTCCACGGCGGGCAAGCCCGTGCACAGAGGAGGGGAGAGAAGTTTTAAGAGCTCCTGCTGTAATTAACATTCATGACTCCGGGCTTCGAGCAGCATCCGCCTCAGCCGGGCACTGCCAGGAGCGAGCGTGCACTTCTCCCTCCTTTTGTGCTCATAGGGAATCTGTGCGGAGTAATTGAAATGCAGGGCTGCAAAGCACTGCTGTAGATTTTTTTCTCCCCCTTCATTCTTGGACCAGGGGGAACATGTTTGCTGTGGATTCTTTTTGTTTTATCAGAGAATGAGAGGCTGGCTGAAAACTGAAGAAATGGCCCTGGAAGAACTGATGCAAAGATTAAATGCGGTTTCCCAGTGCACTGGTAGGAGGAGCTGCTGGTCTTAAATAATGTGTTGTGTCGATGGTATTAGTGATTTTATAGGATTTTAAAAAATCCTGGCAATCTGACTAGCATTCTTTATGCATGTTTGCATTAATAGGAAAGAAAATGTTAAGAGCTTTTGTCACAGGGTTAAACTTTCATTTATACTGATACTAATTGACATTTTTAATGCTTAGATATTCATGAGGCCACCTTTAGAGGTCCTCTTGAATAGGTTTCTAGTTTTGAGTAGCTGTTAGCCCAGTCAAATACTTTAAGAAGGTCTTGTTTCATTTTTTCTGTCTCTGACTCTGACTAAGAACTCTGACTAAGAAGTACGGGAATTACAAACCTGGCATGTAAAGCTGATCTAATACGAAGCAATGAAGAGCCCAGATAACTGCGAGGCACTGAAACCAGTATTTTAGGTGGATCTAAATTGCACTTTAATGAGAATGAAGATTGAATGCATTAATCGTGGTAAATTGAGTTTTACATCGGAATGGATTTTAAAACTGCAGTAGCTCTACTCAAATAGTTTTAACATTGTAAAAAGATTATTATAATTTCTGACAAAATTTCTTTTTTTCTTCAAAATGTAAATGCTTGTATGTTCAAAACTATAGCCAAACAGCAGCATAGAATAAGGTGCTTTGTGATTAGATTTTGGATTGTTTCTTGTCTGTTGTTCATGCAGAAATGTGAGCATGATCCAGAATTAAAGTTACCTAGAAAGAGAAGAGAGGTGTTTTTTGCATCCTTTGAAACTGTTTCTTTTGCCATTTATTCTTAGCCTGTTGGCATGTGTCAGAAGTCTTGCATCTTCTCATATAAGGCAAACTGATGGGTTCCTGATGCAGACTTTTCAAGGTATTATTTATTGCAATATCAAAACTTGGATTTTTCCTTCTTCCCTTTTCCCTAGGGCAAGTGTTTCCTAAAAATGACTGATTTTTTCAGCTTTTTCAATTTGTGATGCAAGGGGATAATTAGCAAAATGGCTGATGCTGTAGTCTAATGAACAGATAGATTAAATGACAAATGTGAAATGGATGGCTAGCAGCATCAGTTTTCCTGGACAGAGGAGGTCTTTGTTTTACCTTAATAACATTTTTTGAGGGGCAAAATGCAAGACTTAATCTGAAGAGGAAAAATATTAAATTTCAAGTAAAGGTCACTCTACACATTATTTTCAGCTTTATTGCTTTTTGTATGCACTTTTCTCCTAGATATCATCTCATGTGCAGAAATATTTCTGTATTAAATGCTTGGATATTGTTTTATCGTGTGTTTTCATTTTCTGAATTTTCAGCTAAGAAGAAAGCCTGTCTGATATTTGCTAGTGCCTGCTGCCTTGTGCAGCTTATTTTAATAATGCATGCAGCATTTCTTCCCTTCCTTAAAACTGTAGCTGTTGTTTTTGTGAAGTAGGATCATTATAACAATGCAAGATGGAATTGGTGGGTAATGTGGGAGGCTTTTCTTAGCAAATTGATATATAATGAGCCTCTAGCCTGGCAGAGGCTGGATGCACCCGTGATGCTGCCCAGGTCTCGGCTGTGCAGATGTATGTGCTGGGACCCGCAGCACCAGTGCCACTGTGAACAAGCCACCAATGGTCCCAAGTGCTATTTTCACACTTGCTGGCAGGCTCTGTGTGTTGCCTTTTAGCTTGTTAAACTTTCACATCTTTCCCAAAAAAGGAGCTGGCACTTTCATATGTAGATGGTCTAACTGATTCTTCCCTCTCCCTCTCCTCTCCATCTCCTCTCTCTTTTCCTCTGTGTAGCCTCTCTCTTTTCCTCTGTGTAGCCCCTGTGTAGGCATTCTCTAACCAAAGCCACTTGTTATCTTTTTTGCTACAGGCAGTAGTTATATTTATAGGTAACCCTGTTTCAAGTTAAAATGTATTTCCTTTTTCCTTTTTTTTTTCCCCTTTGTTCCTTCCAGGTTCCTTAGACTGTTTCTCTGTTGGTATTTTTTGTTCTTTCACTGCACTCTACATTTGAGTCAAATTATCAGCTCATATGGCTTCACAGCCACCTCTCTCTTGGCAAGATCCCTTTGCAAACAAATATGATCCCTTAGCAGCCCAAGATTATGTGCAGCTTTTTTTAAAGCCCATTGTTAATAGCACTCTGCTCACAAGTAATTGAAATGCAGAGATTTCCCTACTGCAGTCCCATAACACAGCTGTTCACCTTCAGAGGTCAATAGATTTTCTCTTTTCAGAGACCCCAGGTAAAGAATATTCCTATTCCTTTGCTGTCTCTCTGAATGATGCACCTGGCAGGCGGGCTGAGATTTATCCCACCTAGCTTTAGATGTCTGAAACACGGAGTCAGAAGAGATCCAGCACAGTCCGTGTATGGTGAAATGAGGGAAATGGGCACCTTCACAAGGCCATTCACTCCTGCGCCCTTCACGGTGCCTATGTCTGTCCTGTGACTGGGGAAAGCCTGGAGTAGCTGAATTTCTGCCCTCACATCTTCTGCATGTGGGAGGTTAGGTGGGGTAAATCTGTTTTGCAGCCCATAATCTTTTTTTGCCATTTGTTTCTTTCTGCTGTTTGTTCCTTCTGCCTCTAGCATCTGTCCCTCTAGCAGGTTCCGTGTGTTGGCCTGTCTCCAATGCAGCCATTGGAGCTGCTTGTTTAGTATGGCCACAAAAGCACTTTCCTCAGCAGCCTTTCTGCTCCTTCAGCTCCATGTAAATTCTCATTTACTAAGACTTGCAACCTCTTGGTATCCAAACCTGCACCTACACAAATGACTGTCCTCTTTTTTTAGTCCCTTATACATGCACGGTTCTCCCACAGATCCATGTAAGTGCCTCCCTCTGCCACATTTAGAGAATCTGGACGGATTTCTCTAGCAAATCTTCAATTATTTCTCATCTTGTTTAGCTCCACTTTGTCCTCATAGATACCTACAATATCTTCCTCTTGTTCTGGCCAAATGCTACTATTAAGATCATATTCTCTGCTTCTTCGTTTTATAGCATGATTGTCCACACTCTCCGTATTCCTGCTCTGCTTGCTTCTGCTCTGCAGTATGAAGTGCTCTCCAAGCTCCCTCTCCAATGAGGGTGCTCCCATGACATCTTATTTTTGGTTTTCCCACATACGCTCCTCAGTTTTGCCAGTGATTTCCCTATCAAAAGACCTCTTGGACTCAGATGACCAGACTACTGTTTTTATCTAATTCCCTCAAACAAGACTGAAGTGATTTAAAGAAATGATCTATATTTGCCTGTTTCTTTTCATTATCGTTTTTGTTAACAATGAAATAATTATTGATACTAAAACATCTTTATCCTGTTTTTTATCCCTGTTTCTTTTTTTTGATGAGTAATTGCATATAGCATTTTTGTTCAGTTCCCCATAGTCTTCTCTATCACCTACTCAGTTCCGTGGCTTTGCTAAGCTAGACCCTATTCCATAAATTGCTGTTTACGGCCAGAACTTCACCTCCTTGTGGAGCAGCATCTGACAGGATTGAAGC
The DNA here is from genome assembly GCF_000705375.1 of Tinamus guttatus. The sequence continues at coordinate 23,231 of NW_010580726.1, forward strand.
CTCAGATTATAAACGTGTGGTATGGGATCTTACATATTATCTATAACGCTGTATGATGTGTTTTATCTCCTCAGGATGCCATTTGCTCTGATACAGAAAGCGCCTTATGGCAGTAACTCTTTCTATCACTTACTTCTTGCGTTTGCCTGAGCTTTGAGCTCGGAAGCCTTGCTGTTACGGTGTCATCTAATTCCTGCAAATAGGCCATGGAAATCTGAGATTCCCAGATTTAAGCCTGTGGTAACCCCACTAATGGTTTCCCTCCACCTTGGAAAGGTGCCATTATTACAGCTACCATCTGTTTCCTCTCCTTGAACAGAATTTCAACACTCTGCAGAAAGCACATCTGCAAATCAAAGTCAGTAAATGTGTATGTAGTTCCTTAGTAAACATGTGTGTAGTGTTAATATTTGAAGTACAAGCAGTATTGCTTAGACATTTCAGCTTCAGTGCGTTTTCAGTAGCTCCAGACTTTGTCACACGATTTGGGCCCAAACTTCACACTTCCATTAGAAGGCTCTTTTTATTACTATTGCTTTGAGTTTTGAAGGAGGCTCACTATCTTGAAAAATCAGGAACAGATGTAGGAGGAATGGACTCGCCACCTAACTGTGGTGTACTGATATCTTATTGCCAGGAGCAACAGCCACCTCAAGGCACCCTCAAGGTATGGAGGTTTTGCCTACAACCTCTCCATTCCTACTTTCTTCCACTTCTCTTGTGCTAAGTAGTGTGTGCTAGGATGGGTCTCAGATTGCATCTCAGTCAGGCTCCAAAGGTCGTTTCACTTGTTGCCACTGGGCGAGGGGTGATTAATTCATCCTTTGTTGGGGACGAAGGGGAAGGGAAGACAAGTGTGAGGTCAAGTGGCCACCACAGACTGGCCTCTTCTTTCTTACTCTTTCAGTGTCAGTTCTCAGTTTGGGAATCCAAAAAAACCTTTGTCTGAGCACCAGAGTGCTCTGCGTGCCTGTTAATTTGGCAGGCAGGCAAAGTACAAAGGGCATGATTATTTGGCAACTTTGGTTTCTTCAAAAATGGTGGATTTGAGAAGGCCCAGCTGAGTGCTCTGAAATCTGTAGGTCACTTGCTTATCTGCTGTGTCCAGATGTCGTTTGGCAGTGGTGAGTTACGCTGGTGTCACTTGCTGTCCCTCCTGCCAGCTCTTCTGTCTCCGTGTTGAGCTGAAACATAAAAGATACCTCTGATTACCCAGGCCAGAGTGGACAGACATGCTCTATCTAGGTATGCTCTTCTTATCATCATGAGGTTAAAAAATCAATAGTAAGGGTGAGAGATAGATACAATTGAACAGACCCAAATTAGTTTGGAGTGGTTTGCTCATATTTGATACAAACAGTGCTAGGGTTTCCATATGCAGCTACATTTCATCTGTTTCTTATTAGATTCATGCTCCAAATCTTTGTCTTACCCCCAGAACAGCCAGAGCTAGTGAAGCTGGTAGGGGAAAGGGTCAGAGCTGACAATGGTCTTGTCATTATTAAGAGAGCTGCCTTGGCTATTCTGATGAAAATGATTTTCATTAAAATTGAGGTTAAGTTTTATTTTGTAGTCCAATTAATGTTGCTTAAAAATGCATCCCAGGAAGTATCAGCTCAACAGGCTTTGTTCTTTATTATACATGATAAAATAAAAAAAGAAAAGAAATTGCTCAGCTGACGTTATCTTCATGTGGAATTTTGGAGACTGTTTGTCTACAGTAACGACATCTCTTATGTCTTTCACTGATGTAAACCACTGTGTGGTTTTAATTGCAACCACTGAATTACGGTGGGAAAACTGAAATCTAGGTAGATATCTCTGAACAGACAAACTGGATGAGGCAAAATATCATAAAACAATAAATAATGGCACATGCAGAGTAGCTTTTTATATAATCATAGGATAAGTAACTGTAAGTCTTCCTTTCGGCATATGGGCTCTTGATACATCAAACTTGTACTTCAAATAGGAAAGCTCTGGCTGAACAGTGTAGCTAGTGATACTGAAGAAAAAAAAATATGTATTTGATACACTTTTATTATCATGACTCAGAATACTTTCTTGGCACAGCTCCCTGGCACAGCGGCCTGGCACACCTATAGCCTAAGAGAACCAAGCCATAAGATTGCCTCATGCATATGAAATAAAAGGATTTCTGTGGAAGAGTA
>NW_010580730.1:633-17505 GCF_000705375.1 Tinamus guttatus
CCTACAATGTTTGTCTAATTGGTAGATCACTTATTTTTAACTCAAGCTCCTGTGTGTAAGCAAAACTTTCCCAGGGAAAAAAATCACAAGCAAGTAAAAAATAAAACAAACAAACAGAAAAAAACCCTATGCCTTTAAAAGACAACTGGCAGAGAGCTGAGAAACTTATGTCTGATCTGATCTACTGCTTATTGCATGAGTTTAAAGACCAAATGCATAACTGAAAGTCCTGATTTGGTAAGTAAATATTATTGCTTTCCTACAGCGACAGATGATAGATCTAGAAATCATCAAACCATTGTAAAAAACATTGGGTGAAATGCTAGAAAAAAAAATATTCTTTATTATCCCATGCACATTCATCAAATAAATGCCAGCTGCATGATGAGGGAATATTACTAGATGTGAAAAGCTCATAGTAAAATAGTAAGAATAGATAAATGCCTGTTCATCAAGGTTTCCCTCAAAGTGAATACCTAAGTTTGTGTCTGCCTTGTCGTGCCTTGCCGTACTTTTCATAATCTGTAGAAACATTGTCAGCCTACAATGATCCTTCTAATTGGTCTTTCTTAGAAGCTTATTAGGGAGAGATGAATAAAAAGGCTGGGGTAGAAATTGCATCATAGGGGCCAAATGTGAGGCCAGGGTGTTGTGCAATTTTTCACTCTTCTCTAAATTTATACGGTTGTTCCTGTTCCCTCTGGGGAGAGTCTCTTTGTACAGGACAGCGGTTGCATCGCGGAACTTGTCCAGGGCATCTTTTGTGGAAAGGTGGCCAAAAGTCAGGGATTAAAAAAATGTATCCCTGAAATGTCATCTGCGCAACAGTTTCTTATTCAATATTCCTGCCTGGAGACAGACACTGCCAACAGTTTCCTCTGTTCCTTTCCTCAAGTCACATTTTTCATCCCTTAGTTAATATAATTAAGTTAAAGTGAATAGAAATACAACACTTACTTCTCCAGGTAGGTGATGAAATAAAATTGCTAGAGATCTAAATACACTAATGCAACTTTTGTACAACCCTTTTTCTCCCTCATGCATCCACAAGTCTGCAAATATTAACAAGCTGTAAAATAGGAAGCCAAGTAGACTGGGATGAGATGCATCTTTGATTTCATTATATGCCCTCCTTTCACCTGAAAGCAATAAGAATCAACCTTATCTTATCCTTTTCAAATCCCCTACAGTACAGTCATCTACTTCACAGCCAATGCTCACTAAAATGTCTGTGTAAAGAAAAAGGCATTTCTGCCATGCAAATTTCTGGTGTATTTTAGGATGAGATATACCCTATGACTAGATTGTATTCCAGCCTACCAATACTCAATTATTGCCTTAAGTGTATTTACTTCCATTACATAAGGAATCTAGGGAAAAAAAGGCAAAAACAAAACAACCCCCCCCCCCAAAAAAACCCAGCTATTAAAAACAGGCTATATCTACTTTATAGATACTTGCCATACAAATACGTGGTGGTAACATAGGCTTTATGTTGTCTAAACTGTCTAAGGCAGGGGAGATGTATAACCCCCTGGAGGAGCCATTCCCTTTCTGTTCACTAAGCACCTCATTTGACTTGCTCCAACATGAACAGTGAATTAACATATCAACCTAACAGAAACAAATTGCTATCGCTGTCTGCACCTATGGGTTTCCCTCCTGGTGCTGAAAAATACGGAGATGGATGATGTCTTAGTAGGAAACTAAGGAAGTCCAATTTTTGAAACATCTATTCCATTTGAAATTCCTCTCTGTTTTTAGAACTCATTTATCTATGCACTACCTGAACTTTTGGTGCTGGTATTTTCAGCAACGTAAATGTTAGCTGTATCCTATGAGATAATAAAAGCGAAGGTGTCACAACATATTGTTTCTTTCCAGTGTTGTTATCCACGGCATCCTGACACAGTCAGAGAGGAGAAAAAAAAAAGTGTCTTTCTAGTATCTTTTTTTTTTTGTAAGAAATACTGGTTCTATGTTATAAAAAGTTTCTATGGGAAACAGCTTACTAAGCTCTTCATACAAACTTGTTTTATGGAGCTCTTTTTTCCTTCTGCTTTGACATCTTCAAGGAAAGCAGTGGGCACCCAGTATCGTATGAAGAACCAAACAACTGTCAATGAGTTCATTCTTCTGGGATTTTCCTATGGGCTGCAGGGGCAGACCGTACTTTTCCTGGTCTTTCTGGTCACTTACATGGTGACAATCACTGAAAATGCAATCATCATCTTTGTTGTGAAGAGCAATCATCACTTGCATAAGCCAATGTATTATTTCTTGGGGAACTTGTCCTTCCTGGAGATGTGGTACATCTCAGTAACACTGCCCAGGTTTTTGTTTGGATTCTGGTCACAGAGCAAGAGCATCTCCTTCTCCAGCTGCATGACTCAGATATACTTCTTCATTTCTCTCTGCTGCACAGAATGTGTCCTCTTGGCTGTGATGGCCTATGACCGCTTCTTGGCTGTCTGTCATCCTCTACGCTATGCAGCCATCATGACCCACAAGCTGTGCTTTCAGCTGTCCTTTCTGTCATGGGCAGGAGGCTTCTCTATTTCCTTGGTCAAGGTGTCTTTCATTTCACGCCTCACGTTCTGTGGTCCACAAGTCATAAACCACTTCTTCTGTGACATATCTCCAGTCCTCAACCTATCCTGCACTGACATATCCCTTGCTGAAACAGTGGACTTTGCGTTGGCCCTTGTAATTCTGCTGGTACCTTTGCTGATCATAGTTTTCTCCTACGGCTGCATCATGTCCACAGTCCTGTGCATGCCTTCAGCCCAAGGAAGGAGGAAAGCCATCTCCACTTGTACCTCACATTTCAGTGTGCTGATCATATTTTTCTCAGCCACTCTTTTCATATATGCCAGGCCTAGGAGGATCCATCCTTTCAACCTCAACAAAATAGTATCCATCTTTTATGCAGTTTTCACTCCAGCACTGAACCCCCTGATTTATTGTCTAAGGAACAAAGAGGTGAAACAGGTGCTGCGAAAGACAATAAGCGCAAGCTGTTCTGCGCATCATCAGGTAACTTCTTTGCCTAAGGATAGAGCAGTAGAAGGACAGCAGTGGTGGGAAATACACCATTCTTCAAATAGAATTAAAGAGGACCACTGTGACTGTTGTTCATTTGCTGGCTAAGTCATCAGCTTTCTTCGGCCTTGCAGTCTGTCAAGGAAGAATTTGTATCTCATTACTTCTGTGTGGAAATATCTATTTCCTTCACATTGGGGTGCTTTGAAGGCTAGACTATACCTTGCTGTAAATTATTTTGCTACTGTAGCAATTTAAGAAGTCACACCGTGACCTTGGCTGACCCACAGTTTTTGTATGACAACCCTAAAACTGAAATTTTCTTCTTTCTAAACCATGCAGGAAATTTGTTATCATCCAGATCACTATAGAAGCGGTTGATGAAACCTGAACTAAGTCACATGTAAAGAACTGGGGTGACTTCTTTACGATAAAGAATTCTATATGATATCTATGTGGTAGCTGTATGAAACAGATGATATTTCTTGTAAGTGAAGCTGAGGTGGCATTTTATTTTTCATGTTTGATTTGTTTGACTATGGCCCGAGGGCCCAAAACTTGGTGCTGGAGAGATTCCCATTGTGTATTTCCCAATAACCTTCATCCTGATCAGCTGGAGAGAGAAACGGAATGAGGCTGTTGCTGTGGATTGTTGTTGCATGAGTGCTCAGAGCTTCTGTTATTTGTAGAGCCAACAGTATTGATGTATTTCCTATGTGTGTTTGTGTGTGTATCTATTATGACTACCTATTTACTCTTCTTAAGTTTTGGATCTGGGGTTATGGATTTATGCAAAAATTAAACTCCTAGCACAGGGAAAATGGTAATATTTCATTTTTTACAACATTGAGGCATCACAAAACACTGAAATATTCCAAGCTGTCCTGTGAAATCTGACAAAGAAAAATAAAAGATGGTTGTCAAAATATCATGTTTCCTGTTCATTTGCTTGTGGACAATGGAGAAATTCTGCAGGGAAATTCTTGCACTCTTCCCTCACTTATAGCCATACCCATTCTGTATAAACTCATCCCCATAGCATATATAGTCTTGTGGAAGAGCTATTTCACAGTCATGCAGGGGTCGAGTTGGAAAAAAAAAATCTCATCTAGAACTGAGTAGACTACAGACCCTGAAGTGTAAGTAGAAAGAGGGTTTGTAGACTTCAGCTTATTCAGGGTACCGGTATCTGGGACCCCATGGGGAAGAGGTACGGCAGAGGAGCTCAAGACTTCAAAGAGGTCACAGAATCACCAAGTGATTGAGGTTGGAAGGGTTCTATTACTGCACAGTCAGGAAATTTTCACCCAAAGTCAGGCTGATCCTGTATTTTAGTTTGTGACCGCTGCTTCTTCAGACATGGTTCCTACGGACAACATCATTCAAGTACAAGAACAGTCCATTCCAAAACTCAGGAAACCAACAGATGTATGAGGAAACTGGCTAGGTGGGAAGAAAGCAACTAGTGACTGAGCTTCAGTGTAAGAAAGACTGGAGGTGACAGTGGTACTAGATGCAAAGGAGGGAAGTAGAAACATATCCTGGGCATGGAAGACTAGTGGTAAAAGAGCTAAAGTTGACCTTGATTTGATACATGGAAGGGACACTGCAGGTAGCAACCTGATCTTCTACAGCTACTTTAACAATATAAAATAAGCAAGGAGAATATTCTGTGTTTGCCACACTTTTAAAAAACTCAACTCATATAGCAATATGTCCAAATGTGGTGTATTTGAGAGTGCAGAGAGAATTAGCTGACGTGATTGTGATGTCACTTTTAGAGCAGTCATGGAAATGAGGGGAAGCACAAAGCCTGGAGCAAGGCAAATGTTGCATCCATCTTCAAAATAGATGGCCCACCAATAAAGGGACCTGCAGACCAGAACCCACATATGAAGTGTCCTGGAGGTGGGGGTCCACGGGTGAAATGTCCTGGTGGGGGAGGGCATAGAATGAGGGAGAGCAAAGGGTGATGAGTCCTGGAGGTGTTGGCTCACAGATAAAGGGACTTGGGGATGGATCCTGGAAATGTCCTGGAAGCAGGGGGTCCCCAGGTGAAGTGTCCTGGTAGTGGTGGTCCATGGATAAAGGCACGGGGGACAGTGGCATACAGATGAAGTGGGCTGGAGGTAGAGGTCCACAGATAAAGGGTCCTGGGAACAGGGGCCTATGGATGAAGTGTCCTGGAGGTCATGGTTGACAGACAAAGGGACTTGGTGGTAGAGGCCCATGGATAAAGGGGTGCTTGGTATGGGGCCCTATGGATGAAGTGTTCTGGAGGTGGTGACCCATGGCTGGTGCTGGACATGGGGGCCTACAGGGGATGGGTCCTGAGGACAGGGCCATATGGATGAAGTGTCCTGGAGATAGTGGCCCACAGATAAAAGGTCCATGGTCATCCATGAGAACATCCTCACAAACAAGCTCCCAACCACACCACCTTTACCTGCCTCTGCCTCTCCCCTCCACAGGACCTCTCCTCTCACCTTGAGGCTTCCTCCTGCCTTCGATGACTTCACAGTGCACACCTGCCTGCTGCTGGCCAATCAGGCTGCAGTCACAAAGATGATCTCACAATCACTGTGCCAGTGATGTCACAGTCACCTGACTCTCCCCCATTCCTCCCTCCAGGTTGCTCCCTCCGCCTAATGGGCTTTGCAATGCCCTTGATGACCTCACATGCTTGCCCACCTGCTGCTGGCCCATGAGCTGCTGTGAGCGACCTCACAGACAGAGCTACCTTCACCTCTCCTTCTCACTTTCTCCCAAGCAATCCTTGCTGCTGGGCAGCCTCTGTGATGCTGTTGATGACCTTGTAAGTGTGATGGAAGCAACTTCATGGCCAACATCCTCTGTGCTTATGCCTGCCTTTCTCTCTTGAGCTCCCACTTCCCCAGTGGCTGACCACCCCTCATGGTGACTCCAGTGCCTGCTCACCAGCTGCTGCCCAGCACTGCTGCGACAGGAGCAATTCACCAGTTACCACCACCAGTCTCCCCTTTCCCTTCCTCTGAGCTCTCGCCTCCCATAGTTGGATGTATCTGCCGTTCCTGGTGCCCTCATAGTGCTTGCCTACCTGCCCAGGACAGTCCTGCTGCTGCTAAAATAACCTCCCAGCCAGCATCCAGCCCTGTCACCTTTATGCATGCTACATCTTATCTTGTAGGGCTATGAACTCTCCTGAGAGACACTCTTATGTGCTTGATGGACTCACGACTCCTGCCTCTTTACTTGATGCTGACCAATCAGATTGTTGCAACAGTAGTGACATAATGATGTCATTTCATTTTGGCAGGCTTTCTGATGATCTGGCTGGGGTCTTCCTGTATGGGGACCTCCACTTTCTATATGACACCCTGTCAGAGGGCAAAGTGACACTTTCTGGAGAAGAGCAATGCACCCTCTTCTTAGCCCTCAACCCTGTCGGGCATATGGGGCAGAGGGGAGAGATTCAGGGAAGAACCTCCCTGGAGATGCTGGGCATTGATCTGGGACCTCCTGAATGCAATGTAGGTACTATTCCACTGAGCTACAAACACTTACAAATTGTGATTCCCAAAAGCTTTCCCTATGCACCAGCCCTTTGATGTGCTGGGAACCTCTATGCCACTCCCCTCCTCATAAGGAATGCTTATTTCCACTCTCCCTCCCCTCAGGAACTCACTTGGGAAACCTAGAGGGAAAAAGGAAATGGGACTGCTATTCTCTTCTGCTTTGTGAGCATGGCCTCAAACTCCATTCTCAGCAAAGATGATTCTGTTCCTGGCTCAAAACTCAAAATCAATCAAGACAGATTTTTTTTTTTTTTTTGGTGCAGTGGAAGTCCTGCAATCACTGTCCTTGTAGATAAGCATTTTCAAACTCATTCTCAAAGAAGGCAAGACAATCACATTGCTTGGATGGACAGGCCCTTCTGAGCTTAGGTTTCACCCTGAGAATCAAACACACTAGCTCCGTCTATTGGCTCTTCTAAAGACTGATGCTCTTCTCCTCCTTGTCCGTGTGGGGGAAGTAAGCAAACACCATCATCTCCTCTTCAGGCTTCAAGTGGTAGATGTACACAGCCTTAATGCTTGGCTTTGTCTCTGAAGGACAGTCATTGGCCCTGTTGTCCTTGCTGGTCATCGGTATGTTGAGGTCAGGCCCCAGTTTTTTCAGTCTCTGCAGCATCTGCATTGGCAAACCTGCACTGGCATCAGAAGAGGGTTTGTACACTGGATCTCTCCTCATGTGGTCACTCTGAACATACTGAGCTAGAGTGTCCAGCTCCCGAGTCTGGTGGGCCTCAGACACCCTAAGGGAGGAGAAAGCACCAGTCAGGGGATGCTGCAGTCAGAGCTGCAGAAACAGGACAGACATGACCACATATCTCTCATGCCATGTCCCAGGCTCACCGAGGCTCACCAGCGCTACCGACCAAACTTTCCATTTCAGCTGCGCATCTCTCACACAGCATTGCAAGGAAGGGGAAGAAACTGCTGTTGCCTGAGCAAGAGCAAGAGCTATGAAGGCAGCCTTGCTGTGGCATTCAACACATCTGATGAGAAGGACTCTATAAATATCCAAGGTGAGACTTCATTTACCGCCACCATCAGTGCTCATGGCCTTGCTTGCTGCTTATCCAACACTGAACATACCAGCAACAGGACTTCAATAACATTGGCACTTCTCTTGGACCACAGCCCCCAATTCTGATAGTCCTTTGCCATGGATGTTTCTAGAAAAGAACTCCAGAGGAAATATTTTGGTCTTCTTCAAACATTCTTTAAACATTTTCCTCTCTCTTCTATTACATTTTGTCTTCTCAGTAAAACCCACAGGAAAGGAAAATCTTCCTGGGGTGTCAGATTTTATGCAAGATAGGACTTCCCTGCTGTGCTCTTCTGCGGTGACAAGGCACCTCCAACCTCTGTCCCTGAGGAGTCTTCAAGACTCAGCTTCCCTACAGTAGAGAAAAGGCCTTTTCTCTCTGAATGTTTTAACAGGTTTTCTTGTACCTGGGTCCTCACTGGTTCTTCCATTTCTCCCTTGGCTTTTGGAACTGCCTTTGCTCTCTTTTCCTTTGGCCCAAAGATCTCTTTGCCCCTGCAGAACAAGACATGAAGACCATAGGCTGGAGGGCCACAGATAAGACACAGCTAGGGTATTACTGTCATCTGTTCCTTTCCTATGCCAGAAGGCAATTTTGCACCCTCTCTTCAGCCCCTCATTTGTCTTGAGCCTTCCTTTCAGCACTCTTGGGCTCTAAAGCTAAAACCAGTCTATTTTCTTCTCACCAATGAGCCAAATGATCACTCAGCAAATCAAAAGGTGCCTACTTTCCTTCCCTGAGAGGCCCAGCAAATACATTTCACCTAGAAATAGGACCAGGAGGGGCTTTAATCTGATTCCTGACAATGCAGTCGTGACCGATAGAGAAAGTAGAACACAGCCTACACCTTTCAAAGCAAGTCCTGAGAAGGGCTGTTCATGGTCTTAGGAACGCTCTGTAATAAGGCTTTTACACCCATTGCCCATAGACCTGTGTTTTTACAAAACCTCCTGTTGCACAAGAAGAACCTCAGTGTCCCTCTCTTGGCATTTATTCACAGCTGGCAGTCTGGCTTCAGCCCTTTGCTTCCTCCTGCCTTTCTCCATCTTTCTTGAGGAGCTTAAGTCACATGGTTGGGAGCACACTGAAAACACACATCACAGAGAGGTGGTGTGAGCACAGAGCATTTGAGCGAAGGATGTGGGTTCAAGTAAATGTGTTTACTTTCACAGAGAGAGAAATCATCCCCAAATGAAACACCCAGGCTACAAAACATGCCTAGAAGAAAGCTCAAGATGCCCAAATCCAGACTCTTTCCTGAGGCAGCAAACCTAAGAGCCAGGTATTCTGCAAGGAGAGACACCACTATCCACCTTCCCAGCATTTGCAATTACCACAGTTCTGTGCTCCCAAATCTCTGTCTTTAGGGATGGACATTTTTTTTTTTCACTGGGGACTAGGTTTCAAGAACAGAGAAAGCAGTCAAGGGACTAAAACATAAACCTGAAACTCTACCAATGGACACTGCTCCATCCCTTTGACTTGTCATTCCTCCATCACTCCTGCTCCACATGGAAATCCTCCTCTGAGTGATCAAAAACTGCCAGCTGGGTGGGACAGCTACCTGATCCAAGTCTGTTGCTTGTTGCCCTGTGACGGCTCTCTGAAAAAGACCCTTTCCCCTGTGTTTCTGGGTGGAGAAAGAAGGGCATTGCAAACGGGAAGAAACACTTGTTTTTGGAGACATTCACCTGAGGCACTCTACGTATTCAGCAGCTGTCCTTGCTCCAACCTCTCCCACTTATCTCTTCTCTGCCTCCTTGACTAGGCTGTTCACTGCTGCTTGAAGCATCTGCAAACTTTGCTGGTAAACCAATCTGCAAGAGCACAGAGTGGCTCATCCTCTGGATGAAGTCCTCCTGTCTCCCAAAGGCCCTGTACATACCCACTCCTAATTGGATTTACAGCCTGCAGCTTCAGATAAACTTTTAGCACTTATTTGAGGCTGCTGAGAGGCACTTGCCAGCAGGGCAAGTGCTATGTCCAGAGAAATCAGAAGTGTATGGGACAGCCCAGCTCCACCAATGCAATGTGGCTTCCTGGCTCTCATTGCTGTTGCAGCCTTTGCCCTGGGAAGAGCTTTTGTATAAAGTCCATGAGATTCCAGCTTGTTTTTAGTCCTTATTTTATGAAATACTGATTTGCAGAAGAAAAACATAATATACACACAGAACATATATTTATCCCATTATAAACAATCCCATTTCAGCAAAGAGGTTTTCCTAATGACAGTTTCCGTATACCTCAGTACCCAGGCAGAGCAGAGGGGTGAGGAGTCCTTCTGGAGGTGGCTGTGCAGTGTCTTGAAACATCTGGCATTCATTTGGGCAGTGAGATCTGCCCGTAAAGAGGACAATGTAGCAAAGTGCTAGGTAAACCTGCTTAGTGCATTTGTGCTCCTTGTCCTCCTGACTGCAAGGCTGGGGGGAAAAGGACATGGCGTGAAATATGTAACCATATTTTAATTAGGGGCAAGGGGACAGGCACCCTGGGGATGTGTGTCAGGTCCAGGACATGCAGCTGGGGGGACTGTGAGGGCTCTCAGGGGTGACAAAGCCCCACTGAACTGCAGACAGTTTGCTCTGGCTCCCTTTTGCTCCATCTTACCCTAAAACTGAGCGAGGGTCTCTGTGCTACTCCGGCACATGCTCTCCTCTCTGCACGTCCAGCTCTGCTGGTGCAAAATCCAGGCCCCAAGCCCCAGGTCGGTCTCCAAGTCACCTGGTTGCAAGCAAGGCAGTGCCAGGACAGCTCGGCAGCACATTTGTCTGTTTGCCTTCATATGAATTGCGTCAGCCACACCAAGTACACATTACAGAGGTGCCTTGTTCCTCATCACAGCCCCAGCTGCTTTGGTGGTGACTCTAAAGTACTTCACAGACAGGATGCTTGGAAATGCTGCTGTCTTATTGCTTCAGAATTCTCCTTTCAGAGGAGACAGTGCTGCCTTAGGTACAGGTGGATTCATGTTTTGTAGGAAACTGCAGTTACTATAGCTTGTTATACGTATAAATGTTTTCTAAATGTTTTTTTCCATTTTGACTTTTAATAAAAAAAAAACATGTTGCAAATCCATATTAGATTATAATCATAAAAATTATCAGAGTGTTTTTTTAAATAAGATTTTGACTTGCTTGTTTGATGATTTCTAAGCATTTTGAACAAACCAGTATTTTGGTTAAGCTTGTTTTAATATTTGTGGGTTTTTTCCAAACATTGACTAATTCTGTGAACCAGGAAGGGTAGAACCTTTATATGGCTGGAAGACATTTGGATTCCAGCCTGTCCGCGTTTAATGACCAATATGGGAATGTTGAATTCAGAGTTTCCCCAGTGAAAAAAATAGCTGTCCAAATCCTTCCCATGCCTGAATTGGCAGCTTGCTTTAATAATGCATGTTAGGTGAATGTACATAAGACAATAGGCAGAAGTTTTACATTAATGCAAATCCTATCAGCATGGATTCCTTGTGTGATACCTGGTTGAGGTAGGCATCTCAAAGGCATATTTCTTGCTGCCCAAAGCTGTTGTGGAGAGGGGAGAAGGGGGGTTTAGAGGAAAGTCTTTAGATTTTGCTGTCAATGCTGAAGTGTTTTTTGTACCTGAGCTGGGCTGTACTGAATTAGAATGATATGTGTATTTGTAAAGATTTCTATGAATATGAGGAAATCACCCCAATTCTGAGAGATACAGCCTGGTCAAGTTCAATTCTGATCTGGATCAGGTTATTATCCTCTACATTTTTTTTTTGCATCTCACTTTTCATCCTTTTTTGTGCCCTGTAGAGTGACTTCATTTCGTCCCTTCATGGCACTGACTAGCATCAAACAGGAACTACTCTGTCAAATGAAGTAGTGGAAGAAGCAGGAGAGAGAATATTTAGGAAACTAATGAAGATGGACAGAGAGGAAGCAAGGAGAAGGTCCCTGGAAATGAGTGGGAAAGAAGGAATGGAGGAGAAAAATAGTAGTGACCAAGCAGGAATTGCTGAGAAAAGAAAAGACGGGTTTTCTTTCCAGTTTCCACACAGAAGGAATCCCTTTGGCATGAAATATTACTGTAATGGAGGCATATGCATGTGGTCTAGCGGATAGTTTATGTATGCATTTGGGGTTTTTTAAGAAGACTGACCATCTCATAAGAAGATAGTTTATGCTACTACCCTGGCCTAAACTTTCCCTCTCTCATAACTTCTGAGTTACGATGTTCTTTAACCATGTCCTTTTGTTGAGGTGCTGTGAAAGACTACGCCGTCAGTGAGGAGAATGACTAATTAGGAAATCAGTAAAGCTGACTTTGTGCACCACGCAGAACGTGCTTGCCTGAGATTGTCCAGACTAGCATGAGAGAAGAGAACTCGGGAGCCACTTGTGTCTATAGCGACTCCTGGGCTCTATGGACTGATGGCAACCAATTGCTAGGGAACTGGGTAAAAAACAATTTGCAAATATCTGGTTGAGCAACATGGTAAGAAGATTTATGATCTTTGGGATCATAAATCTGGGAAAAGTTTTATGATATCATTCAATCTAGAAACATATTCATGCACCAGTACAGGCTGGGGGTTGACCTGTTGGAGAGCAGCTCTATGGAGAAGGACCGGGGAGACCTGGTGGACTACAGACTGACCATTCAATGTGTTCATTGACCAGCCAAAGTGTTCTTGTGGCCAAGGAGGCCAATTGTATCCTGGTGTGCATTAACAGGAGCACTGCCAGCAGGTCGAGGGAGGTGATCCTGTGCCTCTACTTACACCTTGATGAGACTGCATCTGGAGTACTGTGTCCAATTCTGAGTTCACCAGTACAAGGGGGACGTGGAACTACTGGAAAGAGTCCAGTGTACATAGGGCTATAAATTAGGGGATAGGAGCATCTCTCCTATGAGGAGAGGTGGAGAGAGATAGGTTATTATAACCTAAAGCAGACTAAGAGGGGATCTTATCCGTGTATATAAATAACTTAATGGAGGGTGTCAAGAGGATGAGGCCAGAGTTTTTTCAGTGGTGGACAGGAATAGGAGAAGAGGCAACAGCCACAAAAAAAACACAGGAGGTTCCACCTGATTTTGAAGAAAAACTGCTTGACTGTTTCATTCTCCAGGTCCCTAATAGAAATCCCGACTTAGAATGGTCCCAGGAGAGAGACCCCTGCAGAATTCAGGATGTAAACGGCCACCAAGTAAAGTGAGTGCCATTAACCGCTACCCTTTGAGCATGAAGAGCTAACTAGGTTTTCACCATCTAGCAGTTCACTCACCAATACTGTAAAATTCTAACATGGACACAAAGATATTGTGGGAGAGAATGATGAAAGCCTTGCCAGAGTTGAAGTAGATGGTATGCACTGCTCTTCCTCTTCCATGGAGCTGGTCATTTCATCCCAGAAATTGGAGGGAAGCTGACCAGTCTCATCTAGTTTTGAAGATGATGCAACATTTGCCTTGCTCCAGGCTTTCTGCTTCCTCTCTATTCCATGACCACTCAAAAAGTGACATCACAATCACGTCAGCTAATTCTCTCTGCACTCTCAAATACACCCCGACACATAGCTACATGAGTTGAGTTTTCTGAAACTGCAGCAAACACAGAATATTCTCCTTGCTTATTTTATATTGTTAAAGTAGCTGTAGAAGATCAGGTTGCTACCTGCAATGTCCCTTCCCTGTATCAAATCTTACTACTAGTCTTCCATGCCCAGGATATGTTTCCACACATCTCCTTCCTTTGCATCTAGTACCACTGTTACCTCCAGTCTTTGTCTTTCTTACACTGAAGCTCAGTTACTAGTTGCTTTCTTCCCACCAAACTAGTTTCCTCATACATCTGTTGGTTTCCTGAGTTTTGGACTCAGGATGGACTATTCTTCTGCTTGAATGATGATGTCCCTAAAGACCTTATCCGAAGAAGCAACAGTCACAAACTAAAATACAGGAAGATCAGCCAAAATTGAGGAAAAAGTTCCTGACTGTGAGGTAATAGATTCCTTCCAACCTCAATCACTTGGTGATTCTGTAACCTCTTTGAAGTCTTGAGCTTCTCTGCCCTAAACACCTCTTCCCCATGAGGTCCCAGATACTGTTTCCCTGAATAAGCTGAAGTCTACAAACCCCCTTTCTACTAACACTTCAGGGTCTGTAATCTACTCAGTTCTAGATGAGATTTGTTTTTTTCCAACTCGACCCCTGCATGACTGTGAAAAAGCTCTTCCACAAGACTATATATGCTGTGGGGGTAAGTTTATAGAGAATGGGCATGGCTATGACTGAGGGAAGAATGCAAGAATTTCCCTGCAGAATTTCTCCATTGTCCACAAGCAAATGAACAGGAAACATGATATTTTGACAACCATCTTTTATTTTTCTTTGTCAGATTTCACAGGACAGCTTGGAATATTTCAGTGTTTTGTGATGCCTCAATGTTGTAAAAAATGAAATATTACCGTTTTCCCTGGGCTAGGATTTAATTTTATGTACTTTGTAGGATTGCAAAATCTAGTAGCTCAAAAGAGGTGTGGCTGCTGCAGCTCTGTAACTCCAGATCCAATCCATATGGAACCTGAGTAGGTAGTCACAATAGAGACACACACAGAAACACACATATGAAATACACAAAAATAAATGAATACTGCTGGACCTATAGATCAACAGAAACACTCAGCACTCATGCAAACATACATCACAACAATAGTCTCATCTTGTTTCCCTGTTTGACTGATCAGGATGAAGGTTATTGGGAAATACACAATGGAGATCTCTTCAGCAACATGTCTTAGGCCCTTGGGCAGCCTTGGCCATCAACAGAAAAATCAACCACATCTTCAGGGGATTTGGACTAGATGACCTCTAGAGGTCCCTTCCAACCTTAAGCATTCTATGATTCTATGATTCACTGAATAGAAACATCAGCTCATACACACTCTTAAGTCCTAGTTTAATGATTGTATTAGAGGTCATATGAAGGTGTACCTAACACAAACAGTATAGATACAGCAAGAGTGATGCTTCTCTGTTTGTACAGCAAAGACTGTGACGATAAAGAAGTCAACGCAGTTCTTTACATGTGACTTAGCTCAGGTTTCACCAACCACTTCTGTAGTGATCTGGATGATAGCAAAGTTCCTGCATGGTTTAGGAAGAAAAAAAATTCATTTTTAGGGTTGTCATACAAAAATTGTCCATCAGCCAAGGTTGTGATGTGACTTCTTAAATTGCTACAGTAGCAAAATAATTTACAGCAAGGTATAGTCTAGCCTTCAAAGCATCCCAATGTGAAAGAAATAGATATTTCCACACAGAAGTAATGAGATACAAATTCTTCCTTGACAGACTGCAAGGCTGAAGAAAGCTGATGACTTAGCCAGCGAATGAACAAAAGTCACAGTGGTCCTATTTAATTCTATTTGAAGAATGGTGTTTCCCCCGC
Organism: Tinamus guttatus; assembly: GCF_000705375.1. The sequence continues at coordinate 15,690 of NW_010580730.1, forward strand.
CACTGCTGTCCTTCTACTGCTCTGTCCTTAGGCAAAGAAGTTACCTGATGATGCACAGAACAGCTTGCGCTTATTGTCTTTCGCAGCACCTGTTTTACCTCTTTGTTCCTTAGACAATAAATCAGGGGGTTCAGTGCTGGAGTGAAAACAGCATAAAAGATGGATACTATTTTGTTGAGGTTGAAAGGATGGATCCTCCTGGGCCTGGCATACATAAAGAGAGTGGCTGAGAAAAATATGATCACCACACTGAAATGTGAGGTACAAGTGGAGATGGCTTTCCTCCTTCCTTGGGCTGAAGGCATGCACAAGACTGTGGACACGATGCAGCCGTAGGAGAAAACTATGATCAGCAAAGGTACCAGCAGAATTACAAGGGCCAACGCAAAGTCCACTGTTTCAGCAAGGGATATGTCAGTGCAGGATAGGTTGAGGACTGGAGATATGTCACAGAAGAAGTGGTTTATGACTTGTGGACCACAGAACGTGAGGCGTGAAATGAAAGACACCTTGACCAAGGAAATAGAGAAGCCTCCTGCCCATGACAGAAAGGACAGCTGAAAGCACAGCTTGTGGGTCATGATGGCTGCATAGCGTAGAGGATGACAGACAGCCAAGAAGCGGTCATAGGCCATCACAGCCAAGAGGACACATTCTGTGCACATGAGGGAAATGAAGAAGTATAGCTGGGTCATGCAGCTGGAGAAGGAGATGCTCTTGCTCTGTGACCAGAATCCAAACAAAAACCTGGGCAGTGTTATTGAGATGTACCACATCTCCAGGAAGGACAAATTCCCCAAGAAATAATACATCGGCTTATGCAAGTGATGGTTGCTCTTCACAACAAAGATGATGATTGCATTTTCAGTGATTGTCACCATGTAAGTGACCAGAAAGACCAGGAAAAGTACGGTCTGCCCCTGCAGCCCATAGGAAAATCCCAGAAGAATAAACACATTGACAGTTGTTTGGTTCTTCATACGATACTAGGTGCCCACTGCTTTCCTTGAAGATGTCAAAGCAGAAGGAAAAAAGAACTCCATAAAACAAGTTTGTATGAAGAGCTTAGTAAGCTGTTTCCCATAGAAACTTTTTATAACATAGAACCAGTATTTCTTATAAAAAAAAAAAGATACTAGAAAGACACTTTTTTTTTTTTTCCCCTCTCTGACTGTGTCAGGATGCTGTGGATAAGAACAATGGAAAGAAACAATATGTTGTGACACCTTCGCTTTTATTATCTCATAGGATACAGCTAACATTTACGTTGCTGAAAATACCAGCACCAAAAGTTCAGGTAGTGCATAGATAAATGAGTTCTAAAAACAGAGAGGAATTTCAAATGGAATAGATATGTTTCAAAAATTAGACTTAGTTTCCTACTAAGACATTATCCATCTCTGTATTCTTCAGTGCCAGAAGGGAAACCTATAGATACAGACAGATATAGAGATTTGTTTCTCTTAGGTTCAGTTCATGTATTTAGGCATTCATTGCTCATTTTTGAGCAAGACAAATGAGGCGCTTAGTGAACAGAAAGGGAATGGCTCCTCCAGGGGGTTATGCATCTTCCCTGCCTTAGACAGCCGTCTTAGGAGAAAAAAAAATTGTTCCTTTCCATTCACAGTTAGCTCTAATTTAGAGATGTATCTACTACAGGCTTTAAGCTCAATGACATAAAGCATATGTTACCAGCACATATTTGTACAGCAAATATTTATAAATTAGATATAGTCTTTTTTTATTAGCTCTTTTGTTTTTTTCATTTTTTTCCCCTGGATTCCTTATATAATGGAAGTAAATACACTTAAGGCAA
>NW_010580735.1:0-16803 GCF_000705375.1 Tinamus guttatus
AAAACGTTTCTCCATTGGAACAAAAAATATGCAGAGTTTGGGTATGTTGTCACAACTAACTTTATTGAGGTCTCAATACCTGAGACACTAATTTTTACAGTTCTTTCATTACGTTGCCAGCCCTACGGACTCTATAGCAATGCACAGCCTGGCTGGGCAGGCAGCTGTGCGAGCGGTGAGGATGAAGAAGGGACCGGCCACCCTTCCTCCTGGGGAAGGGGAAGTCGAGCACAAGCTCAAACCCAGACAGAACTGCATTCGTGTATTTCCCCATCCTAAAGACTTGTCACAGCAATCACGAAACCGGCCTTTCCTCTGACAACGACATGTGTCACGGTGTCTTAACTGAGCCTTTCTACACAAGTAATCACCAGTGAGACACTGCAAGGGTTACGATTTGGGACCACAACCATGTGGCTAATGGTCAATAAATGCCACGTGCGGCCAACGCCGCTCCTAATGCCATCAGGGACACAACTTCCATTATTTAAGTGGCAGCATCTAGTCCTGCACTTAGCAAATCTGAAAAAAAGTCATTTCCAGCAGTCCCAAGCCCCTGGATCTATAGTGCATGTTCCGTTCTGAATTCTTTCACAGAACTTCCTGGCGTTTCTGCTGGATGTTCCCAGCATATCCTGTTGTATTCGAAGCTTCAGAAATTTTCCTTAAATATGCAACAAATTCACTCACTCAGAGCTTGATTTTTGTCTGAAAGGTATGACTGGATCTTACTTCCTTCACTTGAATTAGTAACAATACTAAAAGCATATTTTTGCTGCCTACAAAATTACTGGCAGAATGTAATTTGTTATAAAATATATAAATATATACTGCATGGACAGTCATGAAAACATCAGAAATGCCTTTATTTCTTTATGGGGGAAGAAGGTTTACCATTTGTGCAAAATGCAGTCATCTCAAACTCATGCCAATGAAAGAGAAACCTTTACAATAATCGGCATTTTCTCCATAAAGGTTATCATATAACCAGAACTTTACATCTCTCACGGTTTGTGATGCTTCAAAAAATGCTTACATTTGTCTCTTACAAGATGTGAGGCACAATCAGGACTACAGGGGACTGACTTTGACAGAGTAGGACTTACAGCAGCTTAATTACTTAAGTCATCGTAACTAGTTCTAGATGAACAGAAGGGCATTATCCCATACTCTGCAGCAGAAAAGGTCTCACAGGTCCACGGGAGTTTTACCTACATTAGAACTGCAAGACCAGACCTATCAGACATAAACCATATGATATTCTGATAAAACATGCAATCACTACTTTAAATTAGTGGACCAAACTACAACAGGCTTTCACTGAAATCGGTTCCTAATCCACACGCTGAAATACTGACCACTTCACAGTCCATTTCATTAATGCATACTAACAGTCAGGTGAACCAGTTTATCTTTTATTTATGAAAAACATATTAATTGTGATAGATATCATAGGAAAAATTATTTCAAATATACAGACACTGTTGTCCAAACAGCCATTAAAGGAGTAAGAACCAAAAATTAATGATTTCTTTCAAAGTTAAACTAACAAACTGAACTACTGCAGGGTTTTTTTTCAATATAAAAGCTGCTGAGATGCATTCAGATACAGTAAAATTCAGCTTTATTGGGAAATGTAGGCAGCCTCTGTTAAGTCCCTGTTGATTTGAATCCATCATCTCTCCAGCAATGCTGCATCAAACTGAGTCCTTACAATATATTCCAAAGTAAAATCAGCCATTCCAAATCTACAATCTTTCTTTAAGTCAATGCACAGAACTGCTGAAAAAGTAGACATTTCTATCTAAAAGTACAAAAAGGGTTTGTATAGAAGGTACTTCTCTTATACAGTTATATTACACAGCTCAAGACTGTCCCAGCAAGGTCTTCTCAGGACTGGATACTTCTGGCAAGGTAAGAAAAATGACAGAAGTTAGTTAGTTGCATTGCAGCTCAGTATCTCGTTGCAAATAGTGGTTTTGACAAGGTTTTGAGTTCTTTAGGGCATACACTTGGAAAGCACCTAGAGGGTGACTATTGTCCTCAGTAAATATGAGATTAAATGTGTGTTGGAATGTTCTCTGTTAGAATGTAAAACAAATATTTGCTTTGGTATAAATTTGTTGGGTAACAGAGAGCTTAGAGTAGCTGGAAATCCAAACCACTGTAGCATTGAATTATCTCTGATGAATACAACCCTCGTGTCTTGCTACATATAGACAGATAGAGCCTGAGCATACCAAACAAATGCATATGGTCAATCATATCAAAATACTAAAGTATCAAAAAATAAAGAGTAAAATATTTGGTTTAGAGTTTTGGCGAATATTGGAATTGGAAAAATTAATACAGATCTGTTACTGCTTAAAATTGCCTTTTTTTTTTTTCCTGCTCTGTATTACAGCTCTAAACTAAGCTTGCCCAGGTAAATCTCCGTATATAGCAATGAGGGAAGGAAAAATAATTGAAGAGAAACAGAAGTCAAACAAATTTTTGTGCTGCTAAGCTAAGCTTTTTGTGAAGTTAATAGAAAAGAAAGAAAACTTCTAAGTCATGTTGATTTTTCATCATGGCTTGTTATTTTACCAAGTGTGCCAAAGTTATACAACATCAAAATCCTAGTGAAGAGCTTTCCTGCACAGTTACAGGTTGGAAATATATAGGCTCTACTAAAAACAAAAATATTCTTTCACACAACCATGTAACAGCTCTGCATAAACACTAATCCCCTAAGCTTTAATTTACTCTGCCTCTAAGGTATGTAATTACCATCATCCATTTTTATTTATAGGCTGGATTACAGCATTCATTTTCCTAAGACTGACTGTCTTACAAATTATAACACAGCATGCTCTACATTACATTTGAATGTTGCAGTTAAAACATCCTACATTTTACTGATATGGGAAGCAAGACAAATAAAATAATTCATACGTCAGGTAAAGCATTGGCATCCTCTGGCATTCTCCCCACCCTGAAATCTAAAAAAAAATATTCCTTAACAAGTGTTGACTTCCAACAAGCAGTAAGTTACTTTACCCTAGTATTGATGAGGTCTACCACGTTGGGTCTGGTTCTTGTTTTATTTGAGAATTTTCTTCTGTTTCCGTAACATCTATTGGAAAAAGCAGCAATGAATGAAGAAAAAAAAAAATCTTGTGAATTTTGTTGTTATAATTAATAAAAAACTATAGAGCAAATATGAAAAGCATTCATTTACCGTTTTATACTATTAAAGATAAATTAATATCTATTCAAAGCAATCTGATCCTATGGAAATTATCATGTTGACTTCAACAATGTAAAGCAGTCTGGAATCTTAAAAGAACTCTATTTTTTAAATAACAGAAATAAAAAATTCATATTAAAAGTGTAAAAAACTCTCTAGGTGAGAAATGAACTTAATTCAAAACTGAAACAAAACGTAATCAGTTAAAAAACATCAGACATATCTCAATTTGGTCTGCAAAGATATCTCGCAGTATTTGCCTGCATCCTCACTCTCATTCAGTCCTCCCCGTTCTTCTCTGCCAGTCCTCCAGGCTGTTGTCTCTTCCATTCATACATTTGATACACAAGGTTTGAAGAAGCTTTTACAAATACTCACAGGTAAATCGACAGCCCACGATCGCAATACAACCTCATGGTCTGCCTTTACTAGCAGCTTAGAGTATGACCACCACATTTTTTAAGATGCTGCCTTCCAAAGCCAGTAAACAGCATCGCACCTTCACTGTGCTCAAGTTATACCTTTTGCAATAGTCTAGCTAATTTTTCTTCAACACACACTATCACGCAAAGAGCTATTTTCATATGCTAGTCCTGTTGGCTACAGCATTCGTCATCTTTTGCTAGGATATTTTTCACTTCCAAGTGACTTCTCTACAAACTCCTTGCCTTTTCTTGTTCACAGTGACACTTGAAGGTGAACCAAATAAATTCTGTGCCTGCACAGTACTGCCTGTGCAACTCAGAACTGAGTTGTGTGAACACAACTCATGTGAACAACCTACTTTTGTTCTTTTTATAAACAGAGAATATGATGCTGGAAGGAAACTTCTTTCACCGAAGCTGTTTGGAAGGTTTGAGGCCAGGCTAATTCCTCACTACAAAGCCAGGTCACTTCCACATGACTGTTTTATACTTCCCACACTGATTCTGAAGTGACTTTGGAGCCTTTGGCAACCACATACCTCTGCTCAAGATCATTTCTCTGGTAAGTGGATCTGAATTTAGTTTTGGATGACAAATTCAAAGGTATGTTTGCTTATTTCTTCACAACTTTTACTTCATAGGCCCCTAACCAGATTTCCTCTGGACCCGGGTACTCAGGAACTACCTTCATCTTCACAACATTTTTGTGACCTCAGATACTTGGCAGCATAAAGACTGCTTCATGTTCAGCTTTTAAGAGCTGTGAGCTTAAAATCTGCATTTAGCTGTTTTGCTGCTATTGCTTGCTTCCTTTCCAATAGGCTTTCTTCCTGATTACTGCAGCAAGATTAATCCATATTCAGAGAAAAGAAAAACTACTGAAAACACTCAGAGTAAACCTGCAGCTAAGCTCGTAACTAGGTTTGGCTGAGGATGTTGGATCCTCTGAGAGTTCAGTGACACTTTCAGTGAAGTTGAACCAATGGAGATAGGAAAGAACATTTCCCTGGAAAAGAACAAAGAACGGGAGTGCTAACATTTGCTATAGGGGAATCTAATAGAGAGTGAACTCAAGTTGAGAGTTTTAAGATGACACTGCACTGATGCCAAGCAGCCTCCATCCCACTGCTGCTTGCTATAATGCTGCCAAGATCTTGTGAAAACATCTGCGAGATGTCAGATTTCAGCAGCCCTTCAAAGTGACACATTCATAGTGACCACAGCTCTTTCTGACGACCAAAGTCCACCAAAGCAGAGGCAGGCACAGCCTTCTAGGGTCATAAAGAAAAGTTGTGGTTAGCTAAGGCAGCTGGTACAGGACCAGAGCACACGGCAGACACCAGAATCCAAATTCTGAGATCAACTAAGTATTTTAATGCTCCATGACCATCTGCAAAGACAAAGTGAGTAGATCTTCCATACTCTTATTTGATCTCACATATTTAGTTTCCCAAAGTCTGAAAAAGAAACAGCTTAAGTCTATTCTTGGAAAATAGGAAGGTTAGATATCTGGATATTGCTGGATAGACAACGGGAGAGCTGTGGATGTCCTACCCTGATTTCAGCAAGGCTTTTGACACAGTCTCCCATAACATCCTCATAGGAAAGCTCCGGAAGTGTGGACTGGACGAGTGGACAGTGAGGTGGACTGAGGACTGGCAAATCTCGTCAGAGGCCTGTGGTCAGTGGTGTGCCACAAGGTCAGTACTGGGCCCGGTGCTGTTCAACTTGTTCATCAATGACTTGGACGAGGGCACAGAGTGCACCCTGAGCAGATTTGCAGGTGACACCAAACTGGCAGGAGTGGCCAACACTCCTGAGGGCTGCGCTGCCATTCAGAGGGACCTGGACAGGATGAAGAGTTGGGCAGAGAGGAACCTCGTGAGGTTCAACAAGGGCAAGCGCAGGGTCCTGCACCTGGGGAGAAATAACCCCAGGCACCAGGACAGATTAGGGGTTGACCTGCTGGAAAGCAGCTCCCTAGAGAGGGATTTGGGAGTCCTGCTTGACAACAAGTTGACCATGAGTCAGCAATGTGCCCTCGTGGCCAAGAAGGCCAATGGGCTCCTGGCTGCAGCAGGAGGGTTGGCAGCAGGGCCAGGGAGGGGACTGGAGCATTGGGGGCAGTTCTGGGCTCCCCGGGACAAGAAGGACATTGAGCTTCTAGAGGGGGTCCAGCAGAGAGCGACAAAGATGATGAAGGGACTGGACCATCTATCTTATGAGCAAAGACTAGGCAAGCTGGGCCTGGTTGGCCTGGTGAGTCTGGAGAAGACTGAGAGGAGATCTGATCAATATGTATAAGTACCTGAGGGGAGAATGTAGGGAGGATGGGGCCAAACTCTTTTCAGTGGTGGCCAGTGATAGGACAAGAGTAGAAGTTGAAATACAGGAAGTTCCATCTCCATGGGAGGAAGAACCTCTTTCCTGTGAGGGTGCCAGAGCCCTGGCACAGGCTGCCCATAGAGGCCGTGGAGGCTCCTTCTCCGGAGATCTTCAAACCCACCTGGATGCCGCCCTGTGCCCCGTGCTCTGGGTGTCCCTGCTGGAGCAGGGGGCTGGACTAGATGATCTCTAGAGGTCCCTGCCAACCTCAACCCTTCTGGGATTCTGTGATATTTTTCAGAGCTCAAATTCTGGAAGAACAGCAATATCCTCTCTCCTGACAAACCCTCAGTAAATTTGGATCAATATGTCATTGAAGTTTCCTGAAAATACCAATCATTCAGTTGCACAAGTTGTGGAAACCACTGCTCTTAATAGCTAGATGCATCACTTAGGATATGAACAATCACTCAAACTCTATATATAGCCATGATTCACCACCCAAGAATAACAACTCATAAAACTCTTTCGTAAGATTATTTGAATAACTTTTGATTCAGAGATTTTTTTTTAACTTGTTATAGTATGATACTAATAGAGATGAAAACACTTCCTGGGAACCAAGAAGTCGCTTTTTTGTTTGTTTTGATTGACCATCTTCCTTTCAAAAAGGATGTAGCTTTGTTCAAAATAATTTAAAAAGACTTGTTGATAGTAACTGAACACAAAGACTCACCTCCCACAGACATTGCTATTGGGCCTGGTTCAGCTGCCTCTTAAATGAAAAAGTACATAGTCAAGTGAATATGCATATATTTTCAACACTATGAATCAGAAAAGTGTCTTCAGACTCACATGTGTTTGCCTGAGTTATAGATATGTAACTTGCTATACAGTCTACAGCAAAACATTAAAAAGTCAAATATTTATTATAAATTAGTAAGCAACATTTCCTCTTCAGAGTGTGATTCACTGTGGTAGGCACATAACTGACTCCTAGCAGAACACAGCATGTGCTCGTACAGAATATATTAAGACCAGTCACATTTAAACTTCTTACACATAATCTAGATTTCAAAAAAATGGCACCACTTCTGGTTAATGTTGTTAGGTCTTCAGTGGTGAGTGCCAAGGCATGACTGCTAATACCATCTGTCAGTATATTCTTGAATCCCACAGCCTACCCATTCTGGAAGGATGCGTACTGCGCTCTCCATCACCTGGGAGGCCTGGTGCTGGCGCTGGTACCACTGGTGGTGCTTCTGCTTCAGCTTTCTCCATCAGCTCTAAGATCAGATATGATCACTGTTTAGCTTCACAGTCAAAATCGTCCCAAGTCCCACACATTCAATGCCAGATTATATTCAAATTCTAAAACTGTTGCATGAACAGGTTACACTCACTGTAATGGAGCCACTTTTTTGTTTTAAACAGAAATAATATTCCATATCTTGCCTTCAAGCACTAAAAATTTCCTCCTAAATTCTCATACGTTCTTTAGAACAAGAATAATGCATTACAGGCAGTAGGCTCAGAGCCTTTCAATAACTCACCTCACTATCAGTATCGGTTCATCTTGACCATAATGAATGGACACAGACAATGCACAAGAATTCCTTGTTCCAGTGACCAATTCCCCCATTCCAGTGATGGAAGATGACCAGACACCTGTGCTGTTCTTGCTCAGCTAGCCTTAGTCCCATTGCCAATTACATGCTGACAGTTGTTTTTTTGTAGATCCTTTCATCCCTAATTCAATTCTCTGGAAATGCTACAACCTTTTCATCTGCCTGGAAGGTTTCTTCTACAAAGTGACATCTTCCCCACCTACAAAGATGTGCCTAGGCCTGATGAGCAGGTCAATGAAAGCTATTAACCAGAACATATTCCTGAGAAAACATCACACTTCAGTTCATAGATGTTGGCATATCAACTGGAAGACACTGGTGTCTGGATGAACATTAGATCACTCGAGCTTAATCACCATACAGCCAAACCAGTGCCGCTAGATTATTTGGCCTCTGACTCTCTAATCTCACACTGGCTCAGAAACAACATGAGCCAAGGAACTGTATGCTTTTTTTTTTTCTTTAAGTATGACCTAAAAAAACAAGGTCACAACTATGTTAGGCAACTGAAAATACAGAGACACCATTTTTCCAAACAAGATTTGAGCAACATGGCCAAATTCCACTTCAGCTAGTTGCACTCTGCCTCTCTAAACTCTTACTATTTCAGCAGAATCTAGATTTTTTCACTGGAACAGGATTCTGCAGCTACTGGAAAGTTCCTGCTTACTAGCTGCCACTGCCAAACCTGAAATTAGAGACTCCCAGTCAGTTGTTCAGTCTGGGTCCTAAATCTCTTTGGGGCTCTGCAGCTGAAAAAATACAAAATTACTATCTCACATTTGCATATCAAAGTCAGTGCTAATCTTACACCATTCTGTACGTATATCACTCTGCTCTCGTGATAATGGGGCATGCATGTTTAGTCAGAAATTTTAATGAGATAGGAACACACAAGAGTTACTCTTAGAACTTGCTGCTGTGGAGCCTCTGCTACAAAGCCAAAATGTGGAAACTAATCTTGCTAAGTGACAAAAAAGCATTTATCTCATAAATACTTACGGTTGTTGATCACAAGTCCTGGAAACGGTCTGTGCAAAACAGAAAACAGAACACAAAATTTACTTATTACTCCTAAAACAGCCTCACCTAATGGAGGTCATCCTGAAAGAAGGAACAGAACGTAGACAAGAACAGAGGGAACCACCACGGGGTTTTCTGGGCACTGTGGTTTGGTGTCCAGCATTTTGTAAGTGACATGCACAGAAAGAGCTAAATCCTTCCCTCAGTCTCAGCTGACAGATTAATTAACAAGGGGATCACCTCTTCTTCATCCCACTTAATCTAAAACTTAGATTGAGCAGGAGTTCTTTCATCAGGTTTGAACTTTTTAGAGATTAAGAGTAAAGAATTCAGTCTTAGTAAAATGACGTTTTATAAATTTCTCTCTCTAATGCAAGTAAAGCTTTTAAACTCTTGTGAGGTGGTCTGTAATTTGAGGAGTTATAAAAGTTGAGGCATTTTTGCTTTCAACTTCTAACCTTCTTTTTAGTGTGGTTCCTAATTTCTTTCTATTCTGCTTCACTACAAAAATATCTCTTTATAAAATTTGCTTATACTGTAATTGGACAACATTCAATTGTTCAAATACTGTAGATAAATTAACTTTAATGGAGAAAGTATCAGAAATATTACATTACTTGCAGCATCTTAACACAACTGCAATACTTTATTAATATTATTAGCAATATCACCACAAACACACTAATCACTGTCAAAAACCAACATGGATGACTGGACAGTCTTGTATGAAGCAAAACCAAAGTTTGATCAAGGCTGTGGGGCAGCAAGGCCACTACGTGTTAGGACTGTGTTTTATAATATGAATAAATGGCAACTCAAATTTTAGCCTGCTGTAATGTGTAATACTAACACTATGATTTTTCTCCTACCTAACTGGGCAATTGCAATTTGGGCAATTTTGGTCCTACACAGTTAACATCTTCATTCATGCTATGGATATTTGGATTTCATTTGACCTATTTAGTTATCCAAAACAGTCAACTTCTTCCTCTAGATTCACTGAAATTTCTGTTCTTTCGAGTCTCCATTTATACAAGTTACTGGGGTGTCCTCACAACATGTGCACAATCCAGTCAATGAAAACTACATACCGAATGACAGTAAACTTGATGAACTCTGCTGATTCCAAAATCTTCCTCATTGAGCTGATTTCAAGATAACTGGGAGCTTTAAATGCCACCCCAGGAGGCATTCCGTCCACCACCACACAGCCAGGGTTGATGGTGATTTTTCTGTATGGGACTTTCATAGGGAAACTCATACCAATTGCCTCACCTGTGTGAGAAAATTAGGACAGGTTTATTTTCAAGTCTACATATTCATGATAATATTGAGGAAAAAATTCTCAGACAAAATCTGTAACTATAGCTATTTAATCATCAAGTAGATTAAGTGTTATTTTTTCAAACAAATAGATTTGGGTTGCACTTACGACTACCACAAAGAGATCTCTAGTTCTAGCTCTAGTATGTTCAGCATAAAAAAGGACCAAGATTCTGCTTTTACTAAAAAAGAACAGGCTATCTAAGAAAATAACTATAAGAAAGGAAAACACAGCACTTCCTGTAACGCACACAAAAATGCACACACAGCACTAGAAAAGGAATTCTAGATAAAGAATCTCACTAAGTTTTTATTGGTGTCCAATGCAAATATACAGTAAAATAAATAAAAAATACATACAGGAAAAAAATAAGTTAGATTTTAAAAAATAATCCAGTCTTGAATATTAATAGGTCAGAATTACATAGTCTTATGAAGAATCATAGTTTGCAAGCAAAATAAACATTTCAGTCATGTTTACACAGGAAGAGGGAGAAGCAACATAAAGCAATCTATATGTATGGGACCTTGTTTAAAATATCAAGCAAACCACATCCCTTCTTTTTGATTCTTTTTGAAGTCAAGACGATATTCACACACAATTCTCATATTTGTTCATTTTAATGATTGTACATATTGTCCAGCATTAGCAACAACTCAGTAATATCACATGAACAACATTAGTTACATTAACATCTGTCTAAAAATTAATTACCAAATTTCCGGCTAAACAGATCATTTACTTGCTCTCTCAATTGTCTGGCTTTTTCTACTTTTGACAATCGCTCGCTTTCATCATCTGAAAGAAATTGATAGAACAGTATCAGAAGATTTAGCAATGTGTGAGTGTGTACTTGCAGCAGGCATACCAAAATGTTTTGAAACAGGAAATCTGTTCCTTATTCTATCATTAACACAAAATTGCATAAATAAACAAAAATTCCTGGCTGTTAAGAAATCTCTAAAATTCTTCAAACTTGAAATTATGGAAATTATTCAAACTTGTATTTTAATAAACCAACTAGAAACCTACTTTGGTTTTCAGTAATCCTACTAGGAAAATAACTCAGCAGAAAAAACAAAAATAAGAGCACAAAAGATAAGCTGGGTAGCTGGACAGCATGCATACCTGGTATAGTTACTTGGATGATGTTGAGATCTTCAACACCTGCAGCTGTGTTCACCACTGCATTGGTTGTGGTGCTTGTTGAAATGGCCATATTGGAACAGTTATTTTTTCCTAGATGTAACAAAATGAATTTAAAAGACAATTGTGGAGAGCCCAGAATCTTCAATGCCATATACTAAGAAAAGACTAGATTAAAGCTTATGTTAATTATCATCAAACAGGTTTTCCAAAAAGACTTCAAAAAACAGGATGAAAGACCAGGCAAGATATTTTTTGTTCTTTTTAATGAAGAGGAAAAAAAATCACAGCACTTGTGGTTAATTTAGTAACATCTACTGATCTGTTTTTTCACTCCATGCATTCACAAAATAAATCCTTTAGTTATATTTATGGGTCACACTGTCCAGGGGCATAAACTGGCGAAGCTCAACTAGCTCAGTGGAGTTTTGCCAACCTTAATAATGGATAACAGTATGACTCCATTTAATTCATGACATGCCTTTTGCTGATACAATTTTCTACTGGCTATCATCACTCATTTTATGGAGCACTTCTCACTTAGAATCACTTAGGCATCAGGAGTAACTAATTCACTGATAGACTCCAATTATTTCTGCAGATCACACGCTATTTGTCAGATTTTGATAACAGTAAAACAGATCAGAGAGAAGATTATATAGTGAATAACTCAAAAATTTTAATCCCTTGCCAAATTCTATATTCAAACCAGCAATGGTTACTGCCTTCCTCATCTCATGGGTGTAATTCAGAAGCGACGATGATTTTTGATATATCACTTTCTTTCATTAGAGTGAAAACACTAACAGCTATCCAAAACATAAGCAGTGTGTGGAATACTGTTACAAAGGGTTCAATTACAAACAGCTGCTCAGAAAGCCAGAAAGACCTGGCAGAAGACGGAATAATACAAGAGTTAGGGAACTATGCAGAAGACAAAAAAAAAAAAAATGTAGTAGTGTTATAGTCCTGAAAGTGGAGAGATCTCCTACAGATATGGGATGGTCGCACAGCACTTAAGATTGTGCCTCAAATTCAGCCCAGTAACATTCTCCTTTCTTCTAAAGGAAAAGCCAAATCAATCACAATATAGAATGAATTTTTCAGGAGTTTATTAACACCAAACAGCACTTCTCATCTGGTTTTAATCCTTGAAAGAGATTATTATCTAGAATACTAAGCAGACATAAAACTCACTTTGGGGGCTTCTAGCAGAATTTTCCTTAAGTGTTGCCTCAAACACCTCGGGCCTGCAAGCAAACAGATTGAATTTTTCATGCACAACAGCAAAATTACATTCATTTCATCAACAATTAAGAAAATGCAATATTCTAATATTGATATTTTAAAGACAGAAACTGATTCTGTACACACAGCATTCTCCTAGACCAGATGATCCACGATACAGTGGTTAAACCTCCAGAACTTCTCTTGCCATCTTACATCCATGCTGGAACGCAGATGTTTAAGACTATTCTAGTTGAGACAAATCAGTTCTTACAACTCCAAGCATATGAATTTACCCTTCTCTGTCCTTAATATAGTGCTGTCAAATTTTAGCTAAGTGTAGCCTACAGCAGTTCCACATAATAGGAATTAAGAGTGACGTGCTGCTAACTGAAATGAACTTCAAAATCTGGATCAGCTCTTCCCTACTACATAGCTTGTAACTATCTTTTTGAACAACAAATCAGTATACCTTTGCTCCTCATACATAAATGCTTTCTGCACATTTCCTGGGTTACCAGAAATATTCCAGTGTGTATTTTAGACTAAAGAAATTTAGCAATTCACCAAATGAATTTTATTTCTCAGGCTGCAGTTCAGCTTTAATAGAATAAATTGTCAGAGACATATGGGGGCCTTACTTTTTAATAATGAATTTAATCTTAGATTTGTTTCTCAGGATCTTCTCTAGTCGTGGAATTCCAAAGGTAGAAGGTCGACGGAATGGCACTCCCTCTGGTAGGCCCTCCACAAAGAAATCTTCTGGGTAGGATTCAAATAATGCAAAAGGGACCTTCACTGGTTCAGTCAGCCCCAGTGCTTCCCCTGAAATGCAACACAGCAAATAAGCTACAGCTAGACCACTGATGTGTTTACAAGCAAAACATATCAGGTATCAACTGTATGTAATAAAGCCCTTAATTTCCAAACAGTTTGCTGTAGAAAGAGACTGAATATGATGGGTTACATGTTCCTCCAGGTACCATCCATGATGAATGGAGTCATGCAGCAGCTGAAATAATGTAAATTCTCATTCCTAAGTAGAATGAAGAATGCTTAGAAATGTGCCAACACGTGCAACAACTGGGTCATTAAAAAAGTAGAAATCAAACCATAGCTTCTCCATTTCCAAGGCCATATAAAGTAAGTGGAAATTTGACACAGAACTATAAGCAAATTATGTAAGAATGAGAGAACACAGCCTACACTATGCAAGGATTGTAAAATTTTCAAAGTAAGTATATGAACACATCCATGATACGTCTAACAGTACATTTATAAGAAAGGCATCTTGATAAAGGAATTGGTAAACTTACCACATTTTTCACTAAAAAGATTTTCAACTTTCTGCTTTAGGTCGGTGATTTTGGCATTCCAAGCCTCTGACGGGAGAAAATGGAAAGCAGTAAATCATTCACAAAATTAATCTATCTTCAAATAATGTTTTTTATAAATGTTTAATAAATGACTTATTATGCTTGCTAACAGATTATTATGAAATGAAAATAAGCAAAATGGCAATCAGTCTGCAAACTGCATAGAAATATGAGTAAGGAATTCTTTTATGAGTATAGGGGCCAAGTGCACATTGTTCTAAATGATGGAGAACTGAATGTGGATGAAAACAAGAACTTCCATCATTCTCTAACTGTAGAATAAAACATAAATGCAAGGAATTTCTCATATTAAAAATGCCAAAATTGTCAATGATGACATTAATAGAACATATGCATGCTAAATCACGTAAGTATTTACCAAAGGAAAATTCTCTTCCTCGTGGCTTGAAACACATATTGGATCCATTGGTTTGAGAATTAGTTTGAACAGCTGTTGTTTGTGGTTTATTGGGACCTGTAGAAACACATTATATACATACATGCAGACAGCAGAAACAATCCATCATATGAAAAGGATAATACACCATACCAATAGAAAGAACTGTGCTGCATTAAGAATGCAATGAAAATCTTGACTTTTTTTTCAGGGTTGAATTTAAGTATATCATAGTATTGCTCATATCCCTCATTCTCTGCTCAGGACTTTAGTCATACCTGTATCACTACTTGGAATAAAAGGCCCAAGAAAGCAGTCACAACCACTACTTTCTCAGAATCCAGTATTATTCAAAAAGGACAAGCAAAACTGTTATCTAAGCTGGAGTGTATCTGGAGTCCTGAAATGAAGTCTGCTATATGAGGTGAAGATTAGAACTGGTATGTTAACTGTGGGGTTTGAGACCTTTTTACACTAAAACAGCATTTATAAATATTTGTTCCATACCTTCTCCAACAGTAACTACAACCTCTGGGACCTTTGGATTGCTTGCAGGACTTTGCAATCTTTTTGTACTCTTTGGATTCATTGCTAAAAAACAATGTAAAACAAGCTGTAATGAACACACTTTCTATGGAATATATCCTGCATAGCCAACAAAACCACCTGCATTCTGAAAATTGCACCAAACTGAATAACTTGTGCCTGTGCTCAGTGTAGTCTGCACTGAAAAACCTGACCAACACAGTGAAGTTCACAGACTTCCTAAGTGCTTTTAGAGTTCATCAGACAGACAGGTATCACACTCCCTCGAATTTGCACCCCCTTAATTTAGAACAGAAGACATTTAAGGGGCAGCCTTAGTACCTTTTATTATCTAAAAGATTTAGAAGTTAATAACCTCATGATTATGACAGCGAATTTTAAAGGACTTCTTTGTTATTTCCTTAAGAAACTGAATCGTTAATTACTTCAGTTCACAGGTAAGCTAAGTCATGCTTTCAGTAAGCAAAATAAGAGTTGTAGAAATTGTAAAAATTCACTATTCTTTATTTGAATAGTGGCAAGTTAAAAAATTCAAAAAAAAAGTTTTGAGTAAATGTTTTGGGGAATAGTTAGTTTAGAGGCTACTGTGCAAGTTCATCTTAAGTAATGCCATTTATCTGCAAAGTCTGTATTTTCAAACTGTAAAAAAAAGTAAGTCTGCTAAGAAAGCAGAAAGTATTTATGAAGTGGCAGTAGCAAATAACACTTAAGCATTTACCTTTAGTATTTATTTTACTAGCCAATCCTGGAGGCAAAAAGGAAGTGACAAGCTCAGGCCTGAAAGTTGAACAGAATACAATTCAATCAATCCCAGACGCAGGAAAAATACAGCATAATACTACATATTTATTGGAATTCAGAAGAGTTCAAATTTACATAATATCAGCTGCTTATAAATTCCTACTAGAAGAAGGGTGACTCACTATGTACTATAACCCGAAGAAATTAGAAAACATTAAGTTTTTTATTATACTTCTGTTTTTTTCCAAGTTTTTACTCGGGGGGGAGGGGGCGGGGGGGGAGTGGGGGCGAAGAAGAAGAAAAGCTTCCAGGTACAGGGCCTTTTTGTGAACTAAAAATATGCATTTATTTAAGTTTCTAAGGAGGGCATATCCCTTCATGAGATAAAACATACGCGAAGCTGTCTTTCTGTTTCATGTAAACAGAATTTCTGTTGCATTTAAAACTTAAAATTGCCAAGCAGAAAATCAAATAATTTCAAAAACAGGAGTAGAAATAACTGAATCACAAACATACTTTTTAACAACAAATTTGATTTTGCCACTCTCACGGATAATTTTTTCAAGGCGTGGAATTCCAAACCACATGGGACTCCGGAAGGGGATTCCTTCTGGGAAGCCTTCGACGTACAAGTGCTCTGGGTATGATTCAAATACAGGATAGGGAACTTTCACTGCCTCTGAAAGCCCCAGAGCTTGGGCTGAAAATAAAGATTTAATGATAGTTTACACACTCAAATGGGTGGTTTTTTATATTAAATGATTTTAAGAAGCTCTTCTACTCAGAGAACAAAAAAACCCAAGAAACATTTCAACAGGTTTTCTACCACTTTCTGTAGAATCACTGCAAAGGGGAGCTTTGCCCATCATGTTATAGTCTCCTTACAGCTATCTAAATCTGCAGAATCTAGTATTTCCAGCACTAAGAAGTTCTTTGATCCTAAGTCCTTTTGTACACATACCACTATACCTATCCTAAAATTAAAAAAATTAAAAATCATTAAGCCAGTTAGAGGGAAGAGTCAGCAAGAAGTCGGTAAGAAGAGTCAATATTTCCTTTCTCTTGTTCTAGCACATTTTTAATCTTACATACATGTAAATGTAAAATTTACAATTCTTCTATAGCAGAGTTTTAATCAAAGCAACACTATATTATAACAGTTAATTTAATATTTAACTTACCAAATTTTGTATTAAATATCTCTTCTACTTGCTTTCTGAGTTTTGCGATTCTCACATTCCAATCTTCTTTCACTGAAAACAAGAAATGGGCACATGCTATAGGGTATTATTCACTTTCTAGATAAGGTAGTACATTTGACCACATTTCTTCCAATTCAAGAACCTGGAAACTTCCAGCACAAACACCTCAGAATAGACAAGGACAGGCAGCAAGTAGTAGAAGAAGCTTAAATAA
>NW_010580738.1:0-25462 GCF_000705375.1 Tinamus guttatus
TCTTTACTGCTAAGGCTAGTCCCCATATATTGAGCCTGGACACAAGAGAGAGAACCAGGAGAGAGGACTTACTTTCTGCTGGTCGAGGAGGATTGGTTTAGGGATTATTTTGGCAAACTGGACACCCATAAATCTATGGGTGCAGATGGGATGCACCCAGGAGTGCTGAGGGAACTGGCAGGGGTCATTGCTCAGCAGCTCACCATCATCTTTGAGAGGTCATGGAGGCTGGGGGAAGTGCCTGAGGACTGGAAGAAAGCCAGCGTCACTCCAGGCTTCAAAAAAGGCAAGAGGGAGGAGCCGGGAAACTACAGGCCAGTCAGCCTCACCTCCGTCCCTGGAAATGTGATGGAGTAGCTCATGCTAGACACCATCTCTAGGTATGTCAAGGAAAAGAAGGTGATTAGGAGTAGTCAGCATGGATTCGCCAAGGGAAAGTTGTATTTGATGAACCTGATAGCCTTCTACGATGAAGTGACTGGCTGGGTGGATGATGGGAGAGCTGTAGACGTTGTATACCTTGACTTCATCAAGGCTTTTGACACACAGTCTCTCGTAACATCCTCATTGGGAAGCTCGGGAAGTGTGAACTGGATGAGTAGACAGTGAAGTGGATTGAGGACTGGCAGAATGGCAGAGCCCAGAGGGTGGTGATAAATGGCGCTGAGTCTAGCTGGACACCTGTGGCCAGTGGTGTCCTGCAGGGGTGAGTACTGGGCCTGGTGCTGTTCAGCTTGTTCATCAATGACTTGGACTAGAGCACAGAGTGCACCCTCAGCAAGTTTTCAGATGACACCAAACTGGGAGGAGTGGCCAACACTCCCGAGGACTGTGCTGCCATTCAGAGAGACCTAGACAGGATGGAGAGTTGGGCAGAGGAGAACCTTATGAGGTTCAACAAGGACAAGGGCAGGGTCCTGCACCTGGGGAGGAATAACCCCAGGCACCAGTACAGACTAGGGGTTGACCTGCTGGAAAGCAGCTCCGCAGAGAGGAATCTGGGAGTCCTGGTTGACAAGTTAACCAATGTGCCCTTGTGGCCAAGAAGGCCAATGGGATCCTGGCCTGCATCAGGAGGAGTGTTGCCAGCAGGTCGAGGGAGGGGATCCTGCCCCTCTCTAAGCAAGCTGGGCCAGTTTAGCCTAAAGAAGAGAAGACCGAGAGGAGATCTGATCAATCTGTACAAGTACCTTAGGGGTGAATGTAGGGAGCATGGGGCCAAACTCTTCTCTGTGGTGGCCAGTGACAGGACAAGGGGTAATGGGTGCAAGTTGAAACATCAGAAGTTTAATCTCTGTATAAGGAAGAACTTCTTTACTATGAGGGTGATAGAGCCTTGCACAGGCTGCCCAGAGAGGCTGTGGCCTCTCCTTCTCTGGAGATCTTCAAAACCCACCTGGATGCCACCCTGTGCCACATGCTCTAGGTGTCCCTGCTTGAGCAGGGGAGTTGGACTAGATGTTCTCTGGAAGTCCCTTCCAACCGTAACCATTCTGTGATTCTGTGATAAGCTATTCACTCTATTTTTCAGTCTGTTTTCAACATAATGTATGCTTAAGTTCTGAATTTTAAAATGGGGTTAACACTTTATGGCAATAATTTCAAAATATACTGCAAGGAGTTATAGCATTGTTTGTTCTTCCTGCTTTTGGTCATGAGACCAAACTAAAACTTTTGTTATAGGAAAAAAAAAAGGATGATATAAATACTGCAGTGCATGTTATCCACAAGCCAGAAAAGACTACAAACAAAGCCCAAAGGAATGGCGAGGGAGTGTAATCATCAAAATTATGGGAACAGGGAAAGTCAAAACCACCAAACAAAAATTTTGAGTTGGAACTAACTCAGATCTGGAACCAGTAATGCAGGAGTCTTACTGTGGGTCAGTGAGGTGAGAAAGAGGGAAATTAAAAGATGACACACAAGTCATACAAAATAGGTTTTACCAGTACTGTTTTCCTGCTTGTTCCTTGATATATCCATTAAATACAGTTTTACACTAGCAATAATTCAGGTTGCTTCACTAACGGAAGCTTAATAGACCCCCCGCCTTTTTTTTTCCTGAAATGTAACTGTATGTTATCCACTTAAAAAGGTACTTCCCAAGAAGGATCTTACCAAATTTTAGAGACAGGGGGACAATTCACAGTGAATAGCTTATTCACCCCATTTTGTTTCATTTTCTGCTCGCACATTGTCCTGGAGTCAATTGTGATTTCTTTGAAAGTATTGGAGTTTCAAGACAATTATTTGTAGACTGGATTCCCAAATGAATACTATAGGTGCTATTTGATCTCTTTTGATCAGTTTTTATCAGAGGCAAGCAAACTATTTGTTGTGGAATTAGACACAACTTACTTAAAATGTAGTCTATTTTCTGTTTGCAGATTACCCCCAATTAAGTCATGTTTTTATGGGGTTATTTATGTTCTGCATTCCATGAGATGTATGTGCAAAAAGTATAAACACTAAGGACCAAAAATATGTAAACACTAAGAAGAGTAAACATGAATATTCAGTATTCTTTACTTCTCATCTTTGTTGCGAGACACTGTGTCTGCTTCCTGATCAGGTGATGAGCATCTTACATAAGTCTATTTTACACTCACAAATTACCCGCTAATATGTGAGTGTAATGTCATAAGTGTTCAATCAATTTACAATTCAGACAACAGACAGAAAGGCACTTTTGGGGCAAATGCTTCTGCAAAAAACTACTGAATGTTGTTCATCAACTTCTTGTGAGTATCCCAATAAACATGATTCATTTTTTTACATATTTTTAAGCATTCTGGTGAAAAGAAGGGTGAATATCAACTCAATTAATCACAAGGCTTCTCAGGAAAAAGTCTCTGCTATTTGGTGAGGCATGCCCTAAATATGTGATATATAAATGTGACTGGTCAGCTAAAGTAGTGTGATATTGCTCCTACTTCCTAGCCAGGCAACCTTATCACTATTTCTCGTGGAAAGGTGCAAAGGATAGATCCTACCCGCAGATACCAGGGTCTTCTGCAGCTCTGCTCCAGTGCTGCATGTGGCCTTGAAAAAACTTCTCACATGATCCTTAATTTCCGTTCATGGACGGGAGATAGGATGTTGTATCCATGAGAGGGCAAAGTTCCCAGAAACAAGGAGCACTTTCAATGTTATTACAAGGTAGGTCAGATAGATAGCAAGGATATATATATACACACATATATGGGGTAAAAACTTGGACAAGATACCATAGTTGTCAGAGTGGAATTAAAAACAAATATATTACATTAATGAGCTGTGAAGGCTTAAACAGTGCGTCAGCAGCTTCATTCTTGACCATGTGCAGAGCTGAAAGTTCATGTTTTCATGTTTTAGTCA
This sequence comes from Tinamus guttatus, assembly GCF_000705375.1. Next base: position 3,358 of record NW_010580738.1, read on the forward strand.
ATCCAGAATGCCTCATGCAGAGGGACGGCTGTTCAGAGGGAGCTGCAGTCATGTTCTTGCCTGGCTTACTGAACTGGCTCTGTAGGGGTATCACAAGAGCTCATTGGCTTCTGGGGACAGGAAAAAGAGGAGAAGAGATGAGAAGATGATCAATGTCAGTTCCAGATAGTTGTTTTCTGGTGAGCTTGTGTCCCTTGTGATTTTGTTGAAAGCTCTTCTGTCTCATCATTCTCAACTTTTCCAGTTTTCATGTTAGGCCAGACTGCCTCAGAGGCAAATATTTTCTCCAAAACACCTTTTATTATGCTGCACAGGAAAAACTAAGCATATGTAGAAAAAAAGGTCTCTGGAGCTACCAAAGCAGTGTTAAAGCTGACAGGAATAAATGTTTCAGCTTTGCAGTGCTCAGAACTTCAAGGACAGAGTTTTCTGTTAAAAGGAATAAGTGGATGCTTGTAAAAAATGGCAGAGCCAGAAAGGTGCAAAGCTCCACATAGTTTATAATGGATGTCAGCTTACTTCAGGATGTAATTCAAAATGCTACGCGTGATCTGTAATAGGCCTAGTGCTTTGGCCTCAGGTGACTCTGGATCTGCAGCTGCTGCTGCGCTGCCCGCGCTCAAAACAAATGCTTTGAAGGCCTGTCTTCACTGGAGACATCACTTCTAAATATTTCAGGGTGACTCCTTGCTAATCTTGCCTGTTTGACCAAGCAGGCTTGGCTCAGTCAAAGATATAGTTGGAATCAATATCCCATGGCTAAAGAGAAACTGCCAGCCTCTCCTGAAAAAGGAAAGCAGAGCAGAGCACTTGCTGACAGTTGCCTTGGGTGATATCAAAAAGAAGTATCAACATCTACAAAAGAAGTTCTAGTTTTGAAAGTTTTTTGTGTGTGGTTGTAGCAGTCAAATTTCCATGAAAACCCTTCCCTGCCAGTATTTGGAACAAAACAGTATCAGCTGTATGTCTACACTTCATGTTTTGGTAATGTGATTAATGGTATGTTCACCTGCAACTTCGTCATGTGAGCTTTGCAGATGGGTGAATAGGAATATGTGCATCTAAAGATGCATTCGTATTTGCCTATGGATTCGGTTTGCTGAGAAACCCAGTAAGCTGCTGCCAGTCAGACTCCTAGCCAATGCCTTATTTATAAATGAAGTCGCTTGCAAAAAAAAGTGAACCTCATATAAAATCAAAACATCATTTCATGCTGTGTTTGGTAAACATAAATCAGATTTTCATTTGTTTTGTGTTGTCCTGGGTGCACATGCTTTACTTGGGCTGTAGCTACAATGATTTTGCACAGATTTTTGACTTTAGGCTCTATTAGTGCCAACATCACCACTGAAAACATGGTATAGTTCACTATTTGTAACATTTTCACATATGTCATAATTCTTTCCCCCTGGTAATTAGTGCACAAAAGTGAGACAGCTTTACCTACTGTCCTCTGAAAAAGTCAGAAACTTCATGGTCGTTCAGTTTTACAATCTGTATGACACAAGAACATTTCTAACCAATAAGGTTATTTCTCAGAGAGAAATGTTCTTAGTAAACCCTTGCCTGTTCAAAAATTTACTCTGGAAAGTCAAGCAGAATGATAAGCTAAACGAAGCTTCGGCAGAAGTGGGTACCTTGCCATAATGGCACAGCTTTTTAATTACTTCTGTTGAAATAGTACTTTTATTGAAGAACTAGGTCTGTTGAAGTGAGTACAGTCATCTTAAAGGCTGAGCTGTGGTTTGTAACAGCAAGTTATCTTCTCTAGTCTAGTATACAGCAGCAAACATGAGGGCAAGTGGCAAACTCTTGAACATAGAGAATGCAGAGCACACTTTCTAATGAAAGCACAGGTTTGAATGTCTCATCCTTTCAAGGATGTTCCTGTTTTAATCAAACTCTCTTTCTTGTCAGCAGAATGCAGCTATTCACGTAGTCCAAGCCACCCATAAGTACCAAAAGAAATCAGCATCACAGCAGAACTGCCGAGTTAATCAGCCTCAAGGGAAGGAGCATGATGAATGTGCTGTGAGAAGGAAGGGGAACAAGGGAATTTGTGCTTGTCTTGAAGCATTTGTAAAAAGAATAATTCTTATACTGACGGCCTCTAGGTAAATTCACTTGGAGGTGGCCTATATATTCTCAATGACCACTTGCCATGAGCAGAAGGCTGTCAGCCTCCACCTAGTCTACATCGTGGCTAGCTTGTTCTTGAGGCAGAAACGTAGGGGAACCGCAAAGATTGTTTGAAACAGCCTGAGAAAAAACAGAAATTATTAAGTGCCAGGCTCTCAAGATATAGGATCCAGTGTAGGATGGGTCTTGTTGGCAGAGGGCGGTCTCATCAAAAAGCGTTTAATTTAACTGAGGCTGTCATAAAATATGAGTTACTATATCTGTTTGATTTGTTTTAACTTCTGTTAGCCCTGCTGCTAATGTCCTCTCTGTCTTGCTACCAGAATCTCTGTGGAGCAGAGCAGGGATGTGGTGTTGCAGGTTAAGAGAAGGGCTCAGGTAGCTGCGTATCTCTCCCTCTTGCTTGTAAGTACCCTGTTCATCCCAAACTACCTCGAGTCTTTGTAAGACCAAAATTATTCATCGGAAGATTTTGCCTCAAGGGAACTGCAAGCGCTATTTCTTTAATGATTTTAATGGTCAAAATTGTGCCAGGTCAAGCCATTTAACTGTGTATTTAATTAGTCATCTGTATGCATGTAACTTAAAGGCGTTCAGCTGTGCTATTTTATAGGGATTAACTAAGTGGGCAGTAAATCACCTATGCCAGCAATAAAAGTATTTATAGCAGACTCTTCCCCCCACCCTCCACTTTTTCTAGCACTGTTTTTGCTATATTTTTTGTAGTGATAGAGGTCTGCATAAGGACAACTCCACTCTCAGATATGGGAGAAACACAATAAGGGATCCTGACTGACATGGGCTAGAAACAACAAGAGGCAAGACAGAACGAACTGAAATACGACATTCACAGCCAGAAAACCCCAAATGTTATTGCCAGCTGCAGACTTGTTGTATTAAAGAAACATGGGCACAACTTGGAAGCCACTGAGCCCTATGGAAACACATAATTTAAAGAGGATCAGGAGATTACATAGGACCTGAACTGGTAGGTAGTAGTTCTCTAGCTTGAAAAAATCTTAAGCATATTTGACTGCTAACTGTTCACGAGTTTGCACTGGCAAAGTACTGCTTGGAATCAGTGCAGTTAGCTTCATGGTGTTGCTTGTTTTGTGAGCGAACAAATCTTTTTGTGAACAAGTGCTATTGAAATGTTCCAAAGACTTATGGGACCATGACCCTGCATGGATAAAAAAAAAGATTTCCAAGCGAAATTCTTTCGCACATTGCATGGAGGTGAGTTTCTCCTCAGGAGAAGCAATACTGTTAGTTTTGCACAACTATGTTCTATGCTGCCTTTGACAATAAATCTTTTGGGAGAACATTGCCTGTTTAAAACAAGCACTGACCTGTGAAACACAGGAAAATAGATATTGTTAAAAACCTTGGCTTGCTTTCTTGGGGATCATGTGGCAAGGCCAGGTAACTTTTGAAGTGGTGCATGGGGAGTTGTTTGAGCAGCACAAACTGTATTAATGATACAAATAATGAGTGTGTAAGCCTCTTTGCACAACTTGGCACTTTTATCACAATAAATAACCTCACGAGACAGTCACTCCCATCGCATTGTTATTCCAGTGTGACCTACATGGGCAGCTGAAGGTTTTCTGTTTTCATTGGGTTTCTATTGGAGAAAAATGGATGATGGAGTCCAATATCTTTAAATTTTCCTGTTTACCAGATCCTGGCACCCTGAGCTCAGGTAGAAGCAAGGAGCAGGAGACATCCTTGTGGTCACAACTCTTTTACCAGTTCTTGGCCTCTAAATTTCTCTAATCTTCTCTTCAGGTCTATTTACTTGCTCACTGCCTTCTCTCTGGTTTTCCTGCTATTTCTGCTATAGACACTTAGACAAACTTAAGTCCACCAATTTATATGCTATCTTCTGCAAATATAGTATGTAGCCTCGCGCTGCATAAGTTAGCTTCTACTGAGGCATAGCTTCTAATGTTCTCTCCCATGGCTGCTGTCCCTCCTGGATGTGCCTTGAGGAAGCAAGGATGAAAGATAGGGTGCAGACTTGCATGGAAGTGCTGGGAAATGCTTCTGGCTTCCCCAGTCTAGAAATAGCTGTAGAGAGCTTAAAATGAATGCCCAGGCGAGGTAGGACGAAGGGACTTTGAAATGGTGGTTATAAAGTGTTTTTTTTTCCCCTGAGTTCTTGGGCAAATCTTACGAGAAGTTAAACATGGCAGTTGTTTGCCCTCCTTCAATCATGTTTTCCCCCAAATAAACAATCAGCTGTAGGTAGAATAAAATACTTCTTATACTCTGATCATGTTTGGCAAATTCTTCCATTGAAACAGAAATGATGGTGGAAAGAGAGAATTTTTGAAAGTGCCTCTTTTTTGTTATATTGAGAAAAGGTAACTACTGTATGCAGTACAAAGTTTTTGTTTTGAAACAAAAACATGTTTGGTTGAACAAACCATTTTCTGTGTCCCGAAATAAATGAAATAAGTCACACCCAGTAGGCCACTGGAAAAGTTGCTGGTCAGCCCCACATTATCATCTCAAAATGGTGGGCATGTGCACTTTCTCTATCCCTGCTCTCTTACTCTTCAACTTTCTTTCTGGTTCCACTTGCTCCATTTATTTATTTATTTATTTTCCACCCAACAAAACTGTTTTTACTGTGCTTAATCTTCTACTCCTATAAATGAAAGAACTGGGCAAATCCGCTTGCTGCTGTCATGTGAGCAGTCCCTTTTCCTACATCTGTTCAGTGACACTGTCCCATCCTGGCACTCTCTGGCTCAGTGCCTGTGTATTCAAGGCTCTGGAGAGCAGATATATATGGTGGGGATATATATATCTGCAGGCAGCAAGAACTGCACTAAGCCTTACTTCGTTTCATTGAGCCAGTTGGAACATTGTGAACACGCTTTGACAGGCCTATTGAGTTGCTGCTCTACTTGTGGCTCCTAGGAGTAAATTTATACACATACTTTTCTCTTCATCACCTGTCCAAACAGCAAGTACTTTGGAAATGCAGAAATATTTCCCCTGCTCGGTACTGAGTGAGCTCTTTTGTTCTTCTGCACAACTGCACAGGATCAAACCAGAAAGAATAAGAATGTCTTTATTTCTCCTAGAACTCTTGGAAACCCTTGCACGCTTTAGCTGCTCTCACTCCCACCCAGCCTCTGCAGGAGCTCTGTTTGCTCTTCCCGAGACTGCAATTACCAGGCGCTCCCCTTGGCAGCTCTCCCTTCTTGGTACATTCCTTTTTGTTATGCTAATATACTTATAACCAGCTCCAGCTTCTTATACTGTAATACACCCCTTTTGATTCTCTAATCTACTTCTCTCTGTGTATTAGGGCAGAGAACAGTTTGCCAAGGGCCCGGCAGAACGTGTTTAGCTGACTGATTCTAGTTGTTCCTATTAGATCCTGGCATGCTTCTGAGATTTGTCACTTCCACACAAATCTCACTTCTAATCCTAGGGTTTAGCAAAGTTTGGATGGATTTGAATTCTACTACATCTTTTCCAAAGGAGATGATAATGTTCTCTGATGAAAGATCTCTGGATGAAAAGCGTATGTGCTAAGTATCAGTATGAGACCGTTGCTTCAGTCCAACATTCTCTCTCCCTGCCTTTTTTTTTTTTTTTTTCCTTAAGGGAGGGTGCCTATGTTGAGATGGCACCATCAGTGCACTGAGCCTCTGAATTTGTATGCCATACCTTGGGGGCGAAGACAAGATTTACTGTTGCAGGAGAGGCATGTACAAACAAGGCCATAACTTAGATCCTGCATTCCAAAATACAGCTCTCATGGAGCTGATCACTCAAATTACATTCCCAGTGAACTGTGCTTCCTGATGGAAACCCTTTGAAGTGCTTTGGCCTTATGAAAATGTCTTTCCTCAGAAGAAAACATAAGTATTTTCTTAAGTCTTTAACTGTTTCTTTTTTTAAACAGCTATATGATTAAAAAAGATTTGACCTCACTTCATTGCCATATTTCTTGTCCATTGAAAAGTTGTTGGGCCTCTGGAGTGCCAGTCCTTAGTACCTGGACCTAGACTTCTTTTTTCTGTCCTCATGGACGCAGGAGGAGTGCTTGGATTTATGGCATTATACCTAAAGGTCACATAACAGTCAGTTCACTGTATGGAGTTTGGACTGCATTGAGTTCTGGAGGGGTTCAAACACTGCATGAAGGATGCCATGCCCTCATACATCTAAGCAAAACACATACCCAACAATAAACACCTATAAAGGGATGCAGAAAATGTAGCCTAGCATGTAAATCAGTCAGGGAATTTTATTCTGATCAACATACCTGACTTCAGCAAAGGATTGCTAGATGAAAATGGTATCCTGGCTTTGATGTGAAACACACCAAGAGCAGATCCACTGTCAAACATAATGGTATCAGGCAAGTGTTTAGGTACAAGTATTTTTTAAATTTTCTACTGAAGGATATGCCTTACCCTTCCTTATAAACTTCGCCTTTTGTGGAGATTGCGGATGGGGTAGTGCTTTTAACTTCACTGAGAAATTATTGCCGTGTGGGGCCAGGAAGCTGGAACTGAAAGATGCCAACAGTGTGTCTAACTTTGAAGGCAAAGGCTTCAATAAAAATGGTGTGCAATTACTTTTTACATGTGAGGAGCAGGTCTGTGGTGGCTGTTTTTAACAGGACATCGCGTATGAACTCATGGGAGGAAGGTGGGATGTGTTTCAGCGGCCTTAGCAGAGAGGAAATGGCACGTCTGCTGTGGGATTTCCTCTGGGTGAGAGACTGTTGCTGTCCCTAAGCAGACTACTGTGTTTTCCCTGGGGTTTAGTTTGGTTGTATAACCTCTTTCTGACATTAAGCATGACTCAGAAGAACTTCAAGTTCTGGAATGCTTTGATGTAAAATACGGGACACCTTTCAGGTGAGATGGAGCAGAAAACAGGCCAAAGCTGCAGATCTGTTCAAGCACTTCTCTTCACAGCCTCGTCTCTGGATCTGAATGCCCGTGTTAAGCTTATCTAGTTTTTGGCGAGGCATGATACGCTTTGCTTATAGGTAGGAAAATCTTTCTTCACCACAGGAGGCAAACAACTTTGCCCCCTGAAACCTGCGGCTGCTGGGCCCTGGGCAAGAGCTGCGTTCGGTGCCTGGATGCCTCTGGCTCCCTTGAAAAGGGGCAGCTCTCAAGGGCAGCTGGGCTGAGAAGCAAAGCTCCTGGCATGGTTATTTCCCAGTCCTGGTCTCCACCGGCACAGGAGTATGGAGCTATGGGGCAGGAGGCCACGTGCAGGGATGGCAGGGACAGGGCACAGCATCACGAGTTCATTATTCCTTTTGCTTCCTAGGGAAAGCAAGAAGCCTCTTTTGCTGCCTTCCCAATTGTCTTCTGAGCTCCCCACTGAAATTTCCTGTGGCTTAGATTCTGCATGCTTGATGGCTTAACAGGGAACTATAATTGCAAGGGGATTAGATGTGCTTCATGTTTGGAAATTTGCTTTGTGGCTGTTGCGTTGTCCCTAACGTCTCTGTGAGAAAGCAGCTGCTGCTCCCTCCTGCCCCTAAGGCGCCTGGGGCAGAGCTCCACTCTCCTTGTGCTGCTGCATGGAAAGCAAAATGCTTCCTGACAGACAGTCGGGAGGCAGGCTCTTATTGAATGTCCTGTCTACAGCATTCTAACTTTGTCATCATGACAGTTTCTAAAGATCTTCCCAAAATGTTGTAGCCAGTAAAAATGGCAGGAAAATGATCCTGACAGATGATCAGAAATCAGCGTGTGGTGTGCCCTTGACCGCAAAAAAACCCTAATAAATACAAATGTGATGAGGCAGGTACTAAGTCAAGTTGTGAGAGAGAACACTTCTGTTGCTAAAGAAAACATTTTCCTCTGTACCATGCAAATACTTTTTCCAGAACAGTCATTTCTGGGAGTCACTTGCTTCAGTGGTTTCTGCATGGCTGCTGCTCTTTGCACAGTACTCCAGCTTCCCAGCACTGCTTCCCACCACCATGTGGATGAGGTGGAAACTGGAAAAACATGCAACATGTCTCTGGCCTACTTTGCTCCACTGGCACGCGGTGAGCAGAAACCGCTACTTCTCCCTGGCTGGCAGAGACGAAGGCTGGCCAAGGACGTGGGGCTGGTCAGCCACCACGGTACCTGCCGTTCTGGTCCTCCCAGCTGTCCCCGCTGCCTTGAGCAGAGTTGGGCCAAGGAAGCGTCGCCGCCTCAGGGTTCGGTTCCCCAGAGCAGCAGAGGACCTGGCAGAAAGTGTCTGAACAAGCGGGCATCATGCTGAAACTGCACAGGCAAGCAGAAGTTGTCTGAACAAGCGAGCATCCTTCTGAAACTGCACAGGCGTTTTGATTTACTGGAGATGAAAATCTCTGCGGTAATCATTCGCCTGATTTGTGCATGTAATCAATTACTTAACTTGTCGAGAATGAGTTATACATGTGTATGTGGCATGTGTAATCATTATCCTAATTTGTGTATCTATTGCAATTTATTTTAAGCTGTTGGTTACGTCATGTCTCCCTCTCAATTTTTTTTTTGTTGTTGTTGTAGTCAAGACGAAGACTTTTAGCTGTCCTCTTTTCAAACAGAAAAGCATTAGCAATTTTTAGAGATGGTAATCGTATCAGGAAGAGGAATCTAACTCTGAATATTCAAAAAACAAATAGCAGCACAAAACGCAAACCAGGCTTTTAACTGATCTTCTGTGGTGTCTGACCTCTGCTTGGCCTAATGCAAAACAACTTTGACGAATGTATAGTGCCTGGGTAGTCCTTGCTGAGCTATTTCTAGCAGCAGTGAGAAGTGATTAGAGCAGTAAAAGCCCCCCTTTCTCTCTCTCTCTCTCTATATATTTATTAACGCAATGGGGGGCACTAGCAGGCTTGTAGTTCAAGGACAAGGGAATAAAGATTCATTTTATTCTGTGTGATTCAAACATTGTTAGCAGAAAAAAAACACATAGTCATAATAACAAAAAAATCTGCTTATTAGTCACTTTTCTTTTAAAATAAAATGTCTCTTCAAGGAAGACAAAAACTGAGAACCTGGTATAAGTCATGGTGACCTCATAAGTCATTATAGCTAAGGAATACACTTAATTTCCTTCTGTAATATATCTGGAATTGATTTTCCATTTATATCTTCTTTTTAACAACAGCAGCATGGTTACTGCTTCAGGGCCATGAAATGATTGCCTTATGGATGGTAATTTTGTTGTTGTTACTGTTCTTAATTTGGTGGGTAGCCAAACATCACTTTCTATTTCTCTCTTTAGCCATGTACCCAGAGCATTTGGATCCTGATAGCGAAGCAGACCACCACCGCTCTGTGGCTGGTAGATAGCCAGCACCTGGATTCTGACTGGCTCGGAACATAAACTGTGAGTCTGTCCTCTCGATGCAGCTCTCCATGCTTGAGAACTCCTGATTGTTTCAGAATTTAGGTAAAATGCTTTCTGAGAAAGAAACCATTTCTGTGGGCCCCACAGTACAAGAGGGATGTGGAGCTGCTGGAGAGAGTCCAGCGCAGGGCCACAAGGATGATCAGGGGCCTGGAACATCTGCCCTACAAGGAGAGGCTGAGGGAGCTGGGCCTGTTCAGCCTGGAGAAGAGAAGGCTGAGAGGGGATCTAATGAGTGTCTGTAAGTACCTCAAGGGAGGGAGTGAGGAGGATGGTGCTGGCCTCTTTTCAATGGTGGCCACCGACAGAACTAGAGGTAATGGCCACAAACTGAAGCACCAAAAGTTCCACAGGAACTTAAGGAAAAATTTCTTAACAGTCGGGGTGACAGAGCGCTGGAACAGGCTGCCCAGAGAGGTTGTGGAGTCTCCTTCTCTGGAGATCTTCCAAACCCGCTTGGACACAGTCCTGTGCCAGTGCTCTGGGTGACCCTGTGTGTGCCGGGGGTTTGGACTAGATGACCTCTAGAGGTCCCTTCCAACCTTAAGCATTCTATGATTCTATGATTCTATGACACCATTCACTGCCAGGCCTGGAGGCGATAGAGACTAGTGGACACAGTGACTGAATTTGCCATGAGCCCACCGAGCGCAGGAGTGTGACTGTATCCGCGGTGAGCGTGACTTGTCCAGCATTCCTTGGAGTGATTACACGTCCAGGGGGGATTTCTGGAAACCATTCAACCATCTCATGCTGCTGAAATCAGGCCCAGCAGTGGCCGGCCTCAGAGTTTTGGAAGCCTATGTTAGTGATACTGTGTCCAGAAACCAAGGCAGCGGCATACCAGGAATATAGATTACCACATAATTCGCAGGAAAGACCTTCACATCAGCAGTGGAGGGAATTGTGTGCCCTTTCTCCTGAACCAGGTGGCAGTAACAGGAGGAGAACAGTTACCCTCTGGCAAGTGATAAAGAGGGTAGGATGGAAAGAAGGACAAATATTTCAAAGCATTTTAAGGAGAGTTGGCAAAACTTGCCAAGCTGGTGTCAAGATTTCAAACCTGGAGGTGTTCAGAGAAGGTCTTTGGTTCTTGCAACACGTGGGCCTTCCTTGCAATACATGGGCCTGAGGTTACACATCCTGCCAGAGGATGGGTGGCCAGTGAGCACAGTCCAAAGACAGCTCAGTTTTTCATGCCTGTTGTAGGATAGGCCCATGAACACACAGGCTGATTTCATGATGATCCTTGTGAGTCCCCTGCACCATGCTGCCTGGGGCCTAGCTTGACATGTAGTCAAAAGGGGTTTAGTAGCATGCGCTGGAGATGCACAGAAACTGGTGCACTGCTTCTGGGTTTGCACTGACATTGGAAACAGCTTTTTTGAGAGGCTTGCACCCCCGTTGATGACCTGCAATGTATCTGTTCCACTCTGTGCATCCACAACACAGATAATCCTCAAGCTAGCTAAATAGTCCTGACCTAAAAGAACTGTCTGAATTTGTGATTACTATTACTAGCAATTGTTATTACTATTAAAAGCACAGATGCTACATGACCAACAAAATTCTAGTCACAGAACAGAATTGCATTGCTCCATGGACTATTCAAACACAGATAAACCCTCAGCTAGACTGTAAAGAACAAAACCTACAGAATATGGCTAGACACAGTGAGGGGATAGGAAGATACAACAAGACAACATTGGTCAGCCTGCAAGGCTGTGGCAGCTGTAAAGCAGAGGCCAGTATTGCTGAGTCTTGTTTTTAAACATTGCAAAGCATAAGATCAACGGAGGTTTGAAAGAAAAAGAATAAGCGAGCTTTGGAAATATTTGTGGAGAGTTCCTGCCCAGATTAAATGTGGCAGGGGTGAAAACATGGAGAGGCATGTGTGAACACTTACAAAGTAGAAAACTAAGGCAACCAACGTTGACATTGCGGAATTCAGTACTCCTGGACTGAACAGGTAAAATTGTTAGGCAATAAGGAGTCTCCAAGAACTATAAAACACCATTTCCTTCTAAGCAGCTCGCTTAATCTGATGCAATTAACCCTTATAGTTGGTTCAGTTTTCCTGTTATCAGTGCCAGCTTTTCTTACTAACTCTCACATACTTCCTTATTATTACCCTTTGACATGAAATTAAAGACAACCTGAGATAATGAAACATCAAAAACGATAGGTTGTTTAAACAGGGTTTTCATAGCCAGTACACCATTTTCACAAGTAACAGTCTGACAAATGTAGAACGTGGATATAGGTGCCCAGCTGAAGACAAACTGAGCTTTCATCCCCTGTATTTGAAATTAACTCTTATACAGACAGTATTACACATCAGGAGAGAATACCAGGTGCTCTGGAATTTGAATGCTGGAAGAAAATATTGGCTTTCCTACAGTCAAACCATGCTCTGGCTATGCTGAGGCTGGGAGTTTTTACCAGTTGTCTAATGAATAAATGGGACATAGACAGCTTTCAGCCTTTACTCAGACTGACGTGAATCATTTGAAGAGTCCAGTGGCTCCTCTGAAGCATACTTAGTTGGAATGCAGACAAATAAAATGCTGATGTAGCCAATTAATGAAATACTTTCCTAATTTTACTAGTGGGTTGAAACCAGTGCAATCATTAACCTGCTTGAAGTGCTTTGCTGAGTTAGGAGCTAAGACTTTGTAGGAAGAAGAATGCAGACTAAGAACTCCAACAACAATTTGCCTAAACTTGCTAGTTTTGAAAAGTAGATTTTCTAGTTGTCATAACTGCATAATACAAGTCCATGGAATAAAAGTGTCATTTGGAATATCTGCATAACTCAGTCATAAGTGTTCTGAATACATAAGTGTTTGATGTACCTTCTTTCATTAACAAGTGCAGCCACTTCCAGTGTGAATTCTAAGAAAGTGATGAACAGATCACAGCAACAGAACCCAATAATTCAGGAAAGAAAATAAAGATGATAGAAACTACAGGGAATTCTAAACGTCTTCTGAATATAATAACCAAGATATGGATTTTGTTCTGGGCACCTTGATTAATATCACCTACTCTTGTGCAAGGTGCTGTGGGACCTTTTAAAGAGCACTTTCTTTTACAGAGCCTCTAAGAGCATAGCTCTTCCTAATCATCTGTGGGAGCATGATTTCAGTATTGACTTGGAAGTATACTATATACTAAATCACCAAAACTATTTTCTAGAACAACTTGCTTTTATTTTGGTAATCTTCTATCCAAGTAATAACATAGGCCAGCGTTTTATGACAATGGCCTGATTTCTTGTCTCTATTCAGTTTTGTTCTTAAAATACTTGCAGCTTCGCCATCAAAGCAGATTAATTTTCACTCTCAGTTCACTGGCAAAGGCATCCCATTACACTGCACATAAAACTCTGTGTGTGTCTGTGGGTGAGCACACGTGAGGGTGTGTACAGCCTAGCTATTAAGGAGCTGGCCCATTTGCCTGTTTTTCTTTTTTTTTTTTGACTTTAGGAAAAATGAACCATCTTTAATTTGCTCTTTATTTCTCCCTCAAGCTGTTATATAAACTAAGATAACAGCTGCCTTAGGACTAAAACCCTTCCTTGCACATTTTCTATCTCTCTCCTTGGACATCAGACTGTTTCTTGTGCTGCTGGTTCATTGCCTTGCATTACAATCTGCGTTCAGTGAAGAGGCCACAAGGAGACGTGACAGCAGCACGGGGACCCTGCCAGTAACAGACATCTCCTGTAGAATACAGCGATGACGCCAGTGGACAGGACCAGACACAGTAGGCAAGGCAGCTACCACATTATAGCAGGATACTCCAATAGACTGGATAAAGGAGTTACAGTTTCTTTGTAACAAATTTCCATTTCACTAAAGGATTAATCGCATTCAAGTTTGTAAAAGCCAGCAAAAAAAAAAAAAAAAAAAAAAAAAGAAAAGCTCCATATACTACGCACCCAAAATAGGCCATATAAGGCTTCAGTTTTTAATTCTATATGTTTCATTCTCCATTCTGATTGGGTAGGAGAAATCTGGTTTCTCCTTTTCATGATTTTGGATACTTATGTACCTTTTTCTAGTGGATTAACCCCATCCTCCCCCTGGAGGCCTCGGATTGCGCCGTATTTTCTTTGCTTTTACAGTCATTTGGAAAATTTCCAAACCCAAATGGAGCTCTGTGCCCTTGGCTTTAACATTTGGTTTCTAGTCTCTCTTCTAATAATCAGGGTTAATTCCTTCTCTGGTCCCCACAATTTGTTGGCTTTCAATTACCCTTTTTCTCATGATGCTTTTGCCTCAGCACCAGCCCCTGTATCCTACAGCTGGCACTCTAGCAGCATCTCACTATGTACTGGGAATGTGAGAAGTACAGTTTAAAATAGATCTCTCTGCTTTGCTTTTCTTTCCCACTTCATTTTTTCAGTCATCCAGTTTCTCTTTAGCCTCTAAATGCCTACAGCATCTTGTGGGTGCTGTTTTTTCAGGTGAGCTATTTAGGCATTTCTCTTTGAAAACCTCTCCACTGTGTTTCTTTTCTTGTCTTTTAGAATAAGTCTGCTCTTTTACTGGTCTTTGCTTTCCCTTTCCATCATAAAATCCCCAACATTTATCTCGGGGTGTTTTTTGCTTGCCTGTAACTGATCCATTGTCACAACACAGCAGTAGCATATACTTGGGTTTCTTTCATTTGCCATGACATACGACCACCACCTGCGTTGTGTTTTGTTTGTCAGGACAAGGATCCCTTGTCCTGAAGTTCAGTCCTTATGTACAAGACAAAGGTTAGCCTATTTTTAACTCTCTTTCCCAGCTGTTTCCAAAGAACCTTGTGGAACTGCAGTGGGTTGGAGTAGGTAGCGCATCCAACACTGAGTAGAATGCGCGTCTCCAGCTGCCATGAAATGGGGGTCTTCCTCTATGCGACTGCATAGTGTGTTCCCACACACCACCAACTTACCTGGCTTTATGTCTCACCTCCAGAACTTGAGTGCTGTAAAGTTTATCTCAAAGACAGACCGTGACTTTGCTTATGAGCCCCAGCAATACTGGCATCATCTTTCACTTTTTATGTAGCTTCCTTTTCCCTCACAGCTGCCAGCTCCAATAAGGGTGATGTGAAAAGACTGAGAATTGCACGACCAAGTAGAAACCCAAAGATTTATTAAGACTTGACCTCCCACCACCGCCCAACCCTGCCAATCTCTTTTGTATATAAAAAGAAACACACATCCAAGCACAAGAAATACCTTGGAATGGTGCAGAAATTGCCACATTAGGCATAAAGATGAAACTGAAAGGGTACATGATATGAGTGTTACACTGCCAAAGATATTAGGGTAAATAATAGCTACAAATTATTTCAGTCTCTCAGAAGCAAAAGGCAGTATGTGTCACTGGCCCCTGCCAAGATGACCATTTAAGAAGCGTGGCAAAGGGAGAAGGAAGATGTATCATGGTGAACTGAGGAAGATGATACGGAAAGTCATCTTTCAAGGCTCTTTTACAGGAGATCAGATGACTGATACCAGCTGATACATAACAGAGCTACTTGAAAAATGCAGTGGGTGGTAGAGATCTTCTGGATCCTCTGTAAAGGCTTCCACTGGGACAATATATTATGCATTTAACAACTGTAGGGACAAAAGGAAATACAGTTGATCTTTCAAAAGTAAGAAATATATATTCTTATATGCACAGTGTCTCTGTAGTAGCACACTAAAATGGATGTAAATTATTTTAAAGTCCATTTATTCTTTAAGTAACCTGCCAGGCTACTTTACAATGAAGGAGAATCAAATATAGATTTTTTTTCCTCTAATGAGAGAGAACGTGTGTGCCCATGCAAGCGTGAGGTATTGCAAGGAACCTGACCCCCTAAGCTGGCCGTGCTAGTGTATCTACAGATATATTGCCCAAAGCATGTGCCCAGGTTTTGCACTTTTTGCAATTGTTCACAGCAGGCCTACATATGCTACCAAGTCAATACTGTTCCTATAAAGCAGAAAGCTGTTAGGATTCAAGCATTACCACTTGTTCCGTTTTTCAAAAAAACTTTCGATAAGGCTCTCAAGGAATACATTAAAACAAATAACTAACCATGGGAGAGGGGCAAAATCTTTTGTCAATTAGTATCTGGATAAGCATTGGAAAAAGAAAAGATTTCAGGGCTTTGGCACTGTTGGTGGTGAAATATGTTAACTGAAGGGTGACAAATGGTTTTCTGTGAGGCTTGTCATATTTTTACACTGCAGAGTTGGTGAATCTTCTAGCATGTCTTTATGTCTGTGAGCAATCGTCTACTTCACTGGTGCTGGTAGATACCTTATCTAAGGATTAAATGAGAACAGTTCAATCCCCCTCAGTTAAATGACAATTGATCCGATCAGTGCTACCAGAAAAATCAAGGAGGTATCGGATGAAGTACAGGTGCAAGTGAGAAGGCCAAGCAGCAGCAAATTTTTTGAGCAATTTTGGATGGTGAGAGACTTAGAAGTGTGAGTAGAAAAGGCATCCTAGTGCACTTGCAGAAACAGGACATCTGTCAGTTTGCTTTGTAAGAAAGACAAGACTATGCTATTCCTTCTCCCAGCAGAAGTAATCTACAACATCCTGACTTGAGGTCAAACATTTGGGCTAATTGCCTAACAATAATCTATTGAGCTGGTAGAATTTAAGATGGTGATGCAGAGAACCTTGCTGGTTGCTTTGAGCAGTAAAAGCACTAAGCATTTTTTCTTCACTTAATTTCCAGCTTCCAAAGTTGTGTTAACCTGGAATTTAGGAATAAAGAAGCAAAATCTTAATTACCTTTTGGTTTACGAAGGGATTTATATAATGTGGTTTCATCTGATAGCAGAGGACCGAAGTCTGTGGGACAGAAGGCCTTTTCCAAGCCTTGCTTCTATATGAAACTGCCCAGAAACATAAGCTTTGGAAAATGTCACAGCAGATTAAAAAAAAAATCTAAATAGGAAATGGTAAATCAGATTACCTCCCTGACATCATAACTTCTAGTTACACTGATATTCCCTACCACTGAAGAATTGATGCAGAGTTATTCAGCCTTTGCTATCCAACTTCTCAGGGCAGTGCAGCTCTCTGCAGGCACCAGAAAACGGTACTGTCAAATCTCAGCCATGACTGTGTCCCTCAGTTCCCTCTGCTGTGCTAAACAGAGAACCAACACATGAGTGGATTCTTGCCAAATAATAGAAGCACTTCTTGTAGGTAGGCAGGCAGAGGATCTGCTGCAGGAAGGTTTGGGAGACACGAGAAAACAAATGCCTCATATCTGTAAGCATAAAATAAAATAGGGCATGTTAGTTAATTAGAGAGAAAAGGATTTAAGTGAAATACGACTCACTGCAATGACTGTGGTCAGTATAGCAATATAGAAGGATAGTCAGTGTAAGGAGTCTTGTCTGGTCTGAAGAAGATCTGAACAAGCGTGTTCTTTCTGAAGACATTTGGGACACTTTCTTCAGTGTCAGGTTATCTCAGATTACGGAGCAGATTATCTCATAAAAACAGGTTTATAAATTATAAAAACAAATACGAGGGTGGACTTCTTCACAGAACTCCCCTCTGGCATTCACTAGTAGATACAGTCAAAGAAGAAAACGTTATGACTGCATTTTAAACCTGTCTGGGTAATTTTATAGCTGCTAGTGCTTCCTGCTATACATGCACAGAGATAGAGGTAATTAAACCTGGTGCTTCGAGTTGTCAGCTCTTTGCCCAGTAGTCAGTGCCCACTCCCATCCAGGGAACTGGTGCGATGGAGATGCACTACGTGGCTTTTTCTTTTGCTTCTCCAACTCATCATCTGGTGGACAAAGGCAGAGGCAGGATGCTGGTATCCGTCTTCCCTGCCTGTAAATCTGCTGGCTGCCCTCCCTGGAATTATGCCATGATCTGCCAGTACTCTGACCTTTCCCCTTGTGAAATCCTTCTTAATACCTGATTTACTTCCCAGCTTGACTATTGCAATTTCCTCTTTCTCTCCTTTATCATCTTTCTATAGCCCTATTATTTAAACTTTGGCGTGGCGAGTGTATTGTGGTGAGCGCAGTCTTGCTTTGTCACGTGGCTGAGTGCGCAAAAGCTTTGTGGCCAGCTTTGCGAAGGACAGAACAAGAAAATAAATTCCGTGATACAGGCCAAGGTGCCAGCGAGGGAAAGGCCTGGTGAGGAACACTAGAAGCCAAGAAGGAAAACAACAGGCTGATGCTCTCATGGCTGCTCTTTACTAGCAAAGGTGGGCCAGTTTAATACTCTTACATATAAACTAGCAGTTTTGTTGGTTTTGCCAGCATGGCTTTTGCCAGCTGTTTTCAGACTTAAGCTGCAGAGGCCAACCCCAGCTCCTTCCCACACCTCCAGTGCAGCTCAAGGCCGAGGACTGACGGCATCCAACAGCCTTGGGTTACTTCCATCACCCTTCCCCAGGCCTACGCAGTGTTAGTAACTCTCGCCTCACTAATACAAAAACCATGTTTTACAAGGCCATGAAAAAGCACAGCTCTGCAGCAAGCAGAGGGCTTTCTCTGAAGGCACATCCCCTTCTTGATGTGGTTTCTGAGCCTCATTGCAGAGCAGTCAGCAGTCACAGCTCAGGTCTATCAGGCCCTCAGCTATGGGACAGGTTTTGTTTCTTTTCTGGGAAAGACGAGAAAATCATAGAAGTGAGCTGAACTTTTCCACTGTGTTTCTAGCAAATACTAAGCAGGTTAATACCTGAGCAATAATTTGAAGGGAAGAAACTAAGCAAGCAAGGAATTATCTGTGTATTTGGAATAAGTCTCCCATTTAAGATCAAGACTTACATGTGTTTTCTATGAAATTTAATTGGTAGAAGGGAAAAAAAGAATGTCCTGCCACAGCTGAAAGCCAGGAAGGACCATCACACTTTAAAAATACAAGAATATTTTGGAAAAGAAAAAAAAAAAAGCTGTTAAAGCAAAGGTGCATATGGGAGGGCTGTTCTGCCCAAAGGCAAAAATCTATTTTTTTTTTTTGCTCTGACCATTCATAGTGGCTTTTTGTGATTGCTTACTTTGCTATTTAATAAATAATGGAGCACTTGCCTCACGCAACACAGTACTTATGCAACCTCCTGCAAGCCAGTTTTCCTAGCAATCAAAGACTGTCAAGAGACCTGGCAAAGTTTTTTAATCTTTGTATGTCCCTTCAGCCTACACAAGCTGAAAAGAACAGAATTTGTGTCTAGGAACACAGCTTATTCTTTCTTATCATTCTTCTAATAAACATTATAATCTTACTATCAGTAGATCGGAATGGCATAGTTCCTGGATAACTGACTGCAGTCACTATTCACTTGTATTTAGACTCAATTTAAAAATCAAATTATTGCCACTGACCTGTCCAAAGCACAGGTATGTGAAGTTTACTTTGCTAGTGATGGATAAAAACTTAACTTTTCTGAAATGAAAGAGAGGTTTGGTTAAAGATCGAACTACTTTTGAGTGAAGACTATGAAATAGTTTAGCCATTTTTTCCCTCTATACTTTGTTTGATGGTACTCCATGCTTTCATACCATTAAAGACATGGGCCTATTTCTATGATTTACTGAATTTAATGCTCCCCAAATCTTGAGAAAAGCCTCAAAACTGTCAGATTTGCTGTTTTGCACTGGTATCAGATATTTGGCATTTCTCTTCAGAACGACAGCTTAAA
Organism: Tinamus guttatus; assembly: GCF_000705375.1. The sequence goes on from NW_010580738.1 coordinate 22,564, forward strand.
TTCCTGCAAGGAAGAAAAAGCAGTAATAAGCCTGTGAAAGACCTGCTTTTCCCTGCTTCTTTTGTGGACCTTAGGCCTGCTCAGACCTACAGGCACATACAGCAGGTCTAAAGGCTTGCTTTACAGGACCAGCAAAGGCTGGCTAATGCAGAAAGTCTACCTAAGCAGCATGCTAACACTCGCATCAGTTCTGCATTAGTGCTTAATGCCACCAATTATAAATAGCATTGTGCTCTATGATCAGCCTAACATACAGCTGGGAACTTCCCAAGAGCTTATAGTTAAGAACTGAAGGAAGAAGTAAATGTTACCTCTTTAGTGAGCTAGGAGAAGTGCCACAGCAAAACCCCTTGACCAGCCTCTCCTAATCTTCATTATGGCAAAAAGTTGCTCTCAGCACATCCACATTATAGAATAGAGAGGAATGAATTGAGCCTCTACAGGCATTGCAGCCCTGGCTCCTCCTTACAAATCCCAGCTTGGGCACTGTGGCACTCTTCTAGATAGGGCTTAGCCTCTTTCCTGTTCTCAGTAAAATGCATGTCTTCCGCTCCAGTGTTTTATTTTAATGATTTTTTTAAAAAAAATGATTAGAAACCAAGTTGGAGTACTGTTTTTCCTGGGGTAACTAATTGTGGTAACTAATTTCCTAGTTAGAGGGCTTTTGGTGCCTAACTCACCTTTAACTTAATCTTCTCATCTTCCTCCTTCATCTATGGCAGAAGATCCCTCTTGAGGGAGTGCTGCAGAACTGGGACACAAGGTAGGTCCCCTCCAGCTGGGAAATGCTGGTCTTTTCTCAGTCTGAAGCAAGCCCTAAGGAAAAGGGAAGGGGATCCTTTCCTCAATATATAGTCTGTGTTGGTCAATATACTTGAAAAATTACATTCCCCTGTGTTATCCCAACCAGACGATGCCTTTTCTACAACAGATATTGCCCTATAATGAGAGTATGTTACATTTTCTTTTTGCCTCTCCTTTGCATAGATATGGGAAGCTCTCTGGAAATAAGGCAGTTAACAAAGACTACCTATCCAGACTCTGGGTGGGCACTAGTCTCCTCTATCAACTCTGCATCTCTGCTCTGATCCTGTGGCACTGCTCTTCCCGTCACCTGGAGTGCCAGTTTCATGCCTGGCCCTCTTCATGCCTCTGGAGGAGGCAGCATGGAATTTTCCTAAGATTTAGGCAACATAACATGCAAAGGGCTCAGAATGACTGGAGGCAAATGATTCATTGTATTAAGTACCATACAGTCAAGAAAACAGATGTACTAGCTGGACTGGGGACAGAACAACACATTGTGTTTAGTAGATTTATCAATAGGATAATGAATATTTTGTTCAAATTCTTGTAAGGTTTTTTGTATCTTAAAACATAAGTAGATAAAGCATGAAACCCTCTACTAATAGTTACCAAGTTCTTTCTGAAACAGAGCCACTAGCAACATGAAAAATAAGATTTTAAATCTGAGTATACTGAGATTATTACCCAGCCCTGTGCGATTGATGCATGCCCATACATTACCATTCATATCAGTGGGATTGAATGGATTTGAGTAAATTGAATATATGGCCCAGTGATTCTGGTAATGATGTAGAAAGCAAGGGGCTAAATTTAAAGGTAATAGTGACCAGAGCAAAAGCCTTTTTTTTTTTTTTTTTTTTTTTTAAACCTTTACTACAGTTATAAAAACTGTCACTCGCCTCTGGGAGGAGTGTAATATTTGTGCTAATATTTTTCCTATAAACACTAATAGTGCTGCCTATGTACATGAATCTAGCCTGGTCCAGTAAGTTTACAGCCTTACAAAAAGCTATGAGGTAGTGCCTGCCCTCTGCTAAGCAGACTGACACACAAATTTCACTTTATGAAGAGGTAGCTGATGGTTTCTTCCTCACTGCACAGAGCAAGGCTGTAGCCCATAGAGGCAAATACATATGGACCTAGCCTGGGACAAGTGCAGGTGACTAGCAAGGAGGTCTGGTTCCCAATGTGGGCAAGGTCAGGGAGAGAAGTCCTTCTTTCCAAAAACCTGTAACCTGTGTTACTGCAGTGTCCATCATCTCATTAGAGGTACAAACTTCTCCTGGAGGCTTTTGAAACTGTTAGGTGTCCCACCAGATAGGGATTGGATAGGGATCAGAGAATTTGATCCTATGTGTGAAGTGCTTTTGGAAGGTACTTAAGCAAAGTGCCCTTTGAGGTAAAAGAACAAGACACAATAAGTCAAAACCATTGACCATTGTGAAATGGCCATTGAGATTTGCTCAGATATATATCTACTACTGGTATGCTCACCTCTTGCTGTCAAAAAACAAACAAACAAAAACCCAAAAAACAAACAACCCCCCCCCCAACCTTTTCATAAGAGAAAAATATATATATATATTGTTTTAAATAACAAGCAACCATGAACCTTCCCATTTTGTGAGCATTACTGCTGTCACATGCTCTAATGAGCCCATCTAGTTCAAAAAGTAAGTGTGAGCCTGAGGAGCTTGCTTTTAGTCTTGAGTAGATAGTTACTTTAATTGCCTGGCACATCCTGACTCCAGTCCTCTCTGCTCTGCTCACACTGATCCATTACTGTGTAACTGGCAGGTCAGTCCAAACATGGAGATGATGGCTGTGCTGTTTTTCTAGTCAGAAATTGGAGTCGAATCAGTATACTGTTAGCAATCTTAAAATAATGAAAACAAAACACTTTTTTTAATAAAAAGAGAGACATTGCATTAATCATTCTACGTAATATCTTTCTGGGCCCTTAATTATCGTTGTTATGAGCTGAACAATTGCTGCAGGGTGCATTTAACTTTTCACCTCCTATAGAGCAACCCATTCCTGGCATTAAAGATCTTCCTGTTTATCCTTTCAATGGAATCTAGCTTTGCTTCAT
>NW_010580740.1:2533-16405 GCF_000705375.1 Tinamus guttatus
GGTTCTCTCGTGCACAGCCTGGGTGGCCATGCTGGACCTGGGCGCTGTGGGGTAGTCAGGATGTGGCTACCAAAAGAGCAAACATGGGGAAGGCCAGAACTTGGCTGCATATGCACAATATCAAGCAAGGCAATGTTTGTAGACTGAGAATACCACAGTGGCTGAGCTAAGGGGAGCTCTTTGTTTGCTTTCTTTGCAGTAGTGGCTGGGTTATTTCAGCCTAATAGAAGGCTCTTTATTTTGTGCTCTGTGAGTCTGACCCATCACAAATCAATTACAGAAAGACGATAGGTTCCTCCCTCTAGTGCCGCACAGGAAGGACAGCTGAGGAAAATAATTTCTAATGAATAAACTGTATAGTTCCCAAAGAGTCAGCTCTGTTTTTCCTTTTTTTTTTCCTTTCCCTTCAAATTCTCAGCAAAAGAGAGAGATGACTTTCAGCTAAGGTTATGATGGCAGGCAAACAGGAATTTTACACTTTACAATTCTTGACTGCCCCTCTAATGTGCTCCTTAACTTTGGGAGGTCTCTTCACCTGCCTCTCAGCAAGTGAAGTCCTCTGCTGAGTGTGTGTCCAGCTGCAAAGCAGCAGACTCCACACTACCGCTTGATAAAACACTGAAGTTTTGTTTCTGAGGTCTCCCTGGGGTCTGAATGTACCAATTTCTGGAAAGTTGAGGGTTAAAGAAGTGGCTTAGCCTGTATGTCGAGGCCCAAATGTTAAAAGTCAACTGAGGTCCACCCCTCATTCTAACTTTGGGGGTAATTTACAAAGGAATGAAGATAATTAGCATGGATTTAAATAGCCTCTTTTTCCAAAGTCTGTTTATATTCTCAGCTTTAATCAGACTTTCATTGGGCCAGCAAATAATAATATTGTAATAACATTGTGCCAGATAAGCCACTTTCAAAACAGGAAGAAACAGAAATTATAAACATTGAACTGGCAGAGAAGAGGACCACTAGAAATTGCCCAAATGGTGCCGCAATGTCTGCAGACACTGGAGGGAGATAATGCAATACAAGGGGATAGAAACTAGTTTTAGAGAGAGGGTGTTTATTCAGGGGATGGAGGATCACAACTTCTGAGATTTGTGCATGATGTAACCGACTTAGGGTGATGTTTTAAGAAGCATTTAAGCATCTAAAGAGCCAGGTTTATATCTGCCGGATTTCAGATGGGAGCTGTGGATTTCTGTGCTTTTGAAATCCTATTAGTCACCATTTTTCTTCTTTAAATACTATAAGAGTCTAACTTTTTTGAGTATGATTTCTCAAAAGTACTCGGCATTTTCAGTGAATGAAACAATAAGGTTTAAGAGATGCCCAAGGGTCTACAAGCATTGAATTCCCTTTCCCTTTCACACTGGTGAAGATGAGGGTCCTGTGCTCTAGCTCGAGGCTTTCTTCTGTCTTAGCTTCCCATGGACCAGGTCCTAGAATTCCTAGGACCACAGATGGACTTTGACCTACATGAGATTGTTCCAACAAGTACTGATTCATTGCCAAATTTTTAATGATCCTCTGTACCTTGCAAGGGTGTTGTGATGCATAATTTGAGTCTGTAAATTGTTCTGGCAGGGAAGCACTCTGATAAGCAATGTGTTGTGTGCTGCAGAGCTTGGTTTTAGTCCAAAGAGAGAGAGAAAAGCAGCAGGAAGGAGGCAGGGATTTTATTTAATCCTCTGTATTTCAGAATCCATGTAGATTGCAGCTAGGAGGTCCAGGAAACTTCCAGATGTTGAACAACCTGTGGATATGCTCAGTTACTGTTTTGGAAATTGTGCTGGAGGGTTTCTCATGCTGTTGTCTCTTGCTGGTTGCATGTGTTTAGTGCTCTGAGAGCTGCAAGAGGAGAAACAATGAAGTTCAGGCTGGCTGATGCAGATTAAAGAGATGCATCTAAGAGAAGAGCAGCCAAGACCTAGCACTTTCATCCCTTTACATATATGTGAATGCTAGAACTTAATTAATTTACAAGGGCTAGGGAAGGATTTCATTAGGATAATACTTAGTTCATAGCGTGTATGGTAGAGGAGATATGAATGTTTGCGTGAGGGAACTTCTGTCTACAACAAACAACCTCTGACTCTTTATAGAGTTGTTAGCTAAATTCTGTAGCTTAAAATATCCTCTAAGTTAAAGGGAGAACATGGGAAGTTTGGAGCTTGTACATTCTTGCATCATTTCACTGGGATTATGAAGAGACGTGTTTATACTGTCTAAGGAGCCCAGGGATCCAAGGACTGGCTGCTTTTTGTGCTAATTCAGACACTTGTGCTGCTTGGCCTTATGCTTAGCCAGTCCCAGCTATTGAGTGCAAGGAGAGAACTGCTGCTAGCTGTTGAATATTTCACTATTTGCTGACTGATAGGATGGAGGGCTTGGGCAAGAAAAGGGTGTCAGATCTGCTGATGTTCTTAGCTTTGGAGAGCCCGCATGAATCATAGCATGTATCACAGTCACTTTATTAAGAGAAATCTTCTTTGACAGGACAATCAGAAAGAAATGGGCTCATATATCAGAACTATATCCATATATCTATAATATGTATAGATTTTCTTGAAATTATTATTTTTTTTTTTGTGTGTGTGTGTGTGTACACACACAGATATATGTTCTCTACAACTACCTGAAAGGAGGTTGTAGTGAGGCGAGGATCTCTTCTCCAAAATAACTCCTGATATGACCAGAAGAAATGGCCTCAGACTGTGCTGGGGAAGTTCAGGTTAGATATTAAGAAGCATTGGAACAGACTGCCCAAAGGATATTAAAGAAATGGTATGACAATGACATGTAAGGGAAAGCAGAGAGGAGATCATAGCTATCGATAATACAGATGTCTGCAACTGAGCTAGTTGCTCCAATCCTCCTTGTAGTCAGTAGTAAGAAACAGGCATGTAGTAGAGCACAAATCATCTTGTTGTGTAAAATGAATCACATTTTTAAATGCCTGTTTCTCTCCATTGCCTGAAAAGAAGCATAGGGCGACCTCTTAAGCTGCAGATACCCATGTTGCAGAGTTATAATGTGAACTGAGATGAATCTCTTCTGTCTGAGCTAGTCAGAGTATTCCAAATACAGTTTATGGTATTATATGTTCTTATGATGATTCTTGTGAACTGAATGCTTGCCAAAAGTCATACCATAAACCTGATATGAATCCAGCTGAGAATTATTAACAGATTTCTCCCTACAACAACCACAGTGCAGTGAATAGTACTTTCTAAAATGCAGTTTTCAGCCTAAGATGCTTTCCATTTTTGAGGCTTCTTTTTAGGATTAAGTTTGTTTATTGATCTAGATTATATCAGAGTTCTACAGACAATGATAAGGACACATCTAAGAGAGCTGTGCTGCATACAACAGAATGGGAGAACAGGATTCCTTTAAGACAAAATCTCTGCTAAAGTCCGTTTTGAGGAAAAAATGTAAAGGACTGGCCCAGCATATGGTTGGTACAGGCTGGGTGAGTTACTTCATTGGCAAATTAGACTGAGCAGGTATTTTCTAGCTAGGTACGTACCCAGAAGGTAGGTTAGAGAGCATTCTCCAGGAAGACTAGTTAAATAAATCATTAAATGTGAATGTTCACACTTCAGTAGCGTAAGCATTGACCACAGTCACAGTACAACATAAGGTGCTTCTTTGAGACACTTTGTGCAATCAAAGCATGCTGAGAAAATGTAAGATGACACCAGACAGGTTATATATATATCTTTTGCTTATCCATACGTATAGACAAGGAGATAGATGACACACACAGATTTCCTGAGGCAGACCCAAGTTCATCTTACCTGGCTTCAGGTGCTAACTGGATTATCTGAGCTGCCTAGGTCATCAGTAGAGAAAAAGAGTCCCTGCCAAAGACGGATTCAGATTCAGACTTCAATTTCTTTCTGTAGCTGATGCTCTCCAGTGATGACAGTGGGATCTACAATACCTCAGCATCTCACATAGGTACTCTGGTTAGGTGGAGTACTGTAAATGCTAGTCTTGTCAGCCCCTTTACAGTCACTCTATGGCATCCTTAGGATTCACAGCAGGTCCAGTTTCAGATCTGCTCATGGGAAGAGCATATTTTTCAGCATTTATTTTAACACAGATTTATCAGTCAGTAGCATGTTGCTATGTTTGCCAATAATCTCAAGATCCCTTTCCTGAGAGTGCTGACAGAGTGGTATGTGGTACACATTTTTAGGCTATATTGCCAGAGAGATCAGTACTTATAAGCAGTTCATTAACTCCACTTGCATTAGGTACTTACACAGCGGATGTTTATGTGCTCTCTTGGCTGGAGTTTTAATTGTAAGTACTCGTGAGGAGGCAGGAATTGATTAATTTTGAGCAGAGAAAGGAAAGAGAGGAGTCAGCTTTTGGAAGAGCAAAGTTGTTGTGTCTTTAAAAAGACCAGAGAAATATGTAAAAGTGCATTGCCCTCTGAAAAAAGAGTCCATGATATCAGGCTTACCTGCACAGATCTGGTGCAACTGCAAGGGAAAACATGATTGTGTAATACTGGTGATACTGAACCTGCAGAGTCTCACTTTCATGTCTCAAATTTTGATGGTGCTGTACAAAAAATAAAGATAATACTGCCCTGGTTAAAGTTGTAAAAAAAAGCAGAGATTCTGCATATCTACTAGACTAACTCATCAAAGTGACAATATGTTAGCAGCATTAAATATCTAAGAACTTTTTTTTTCTTTTAATAAACCATATAACTAGCTTCAATTAGCCTGCCCAGAAAGAAGCACCATGTACCCTTTATTTCTCTGGAGACAGGGCAAGGAAAACATAGCATGGGGAAATAAATGAAATTTCTGCAAAACCTTCTTTTCAAAGCAGAAGTATTGTCAGAGATAGTTTTCTGAGGTGAAAAAAAAACCCTGCAAAGCTGGAGAAAGGACAACTCCATCAAGGAATAGGCCAGTTCTAAAAGGAATATAAACTGTACTGCTTCTGGCATATTTGTGACAGAAAGTAGGATTTCACTGAGTCTGTAGGGCACTTTTTGCCATTGTTGCAAATAAAAATTGCTGCCTGTGCGAAAGCTGTTATGACCTACATTTTGGGTCCGGTATATGTAGGCTTGGAGAGTGGCTATGTACTTTGTGGCTGTGAAAGTTCAAGAAAAGGAAGCTGTCCTCGTGCATGTTAGAGGATGCCAGTAAGGAAAATATCACATTCAACTGACCCTGAGAGGTCACTATCCTTGCAAGTTGTTCAGGAGTTAGCATACATTTTTTTCCCCTAACACTCATAGTGTATGAGCCTGTGGATCAAAAAGAGGCACACACCTCTAAGGAAAGAGGAATAACTAGGAAAAATTGTGGCATTGTTACTAATATTTGCACTCTGTCAGCCTGAGTTAACTTCTTTCCAATGCTGGGCCAGGGCTGCCAGCAACCTGATTTGGGTTCAGTTGATCCTTTGTTTACTTTTAATTTTAAGGTCATATAAGCAGAAGATGGAAAAAGCAAAGGACAAAACAAATTCAATAACAAGATGGATAAGAGCTGAGATAAGTAGATTTTCTTTTGTATGTGGGATGCACCTAACAAAGTGTGTTTCGTAAACCGTTGCCATAGATCCTCCTATTACACCATGCCTGAGAGAAGCCCTGGAATTGTAGCTTTCTCCCTTTCCTCAAAAAAGGTGAGCTATGGTCCAGGACGTGCATAGAACTAAGGAGTCTCGATGGATATTGTCAGCTACCTTAAGCCCCTTCATTGCTCATACCTTGCAAATTCACCACATAAATAAGCTGTAATTCTGTCTATTAATTAGGAAAAACAGAATGTAAGCTTTCACTTGAAAGTTTTATGGAGTCTAATTCTATGGACTCAGGAGGAGAAAACACCTTGTGAAAATGATTCAGGCAAAATAGTCTCTGAGCCCAGCCTGAGGACATAGCAATCTTCTTGCTGAGAAGTACAAGAATAAATACAATGGAATGTCACAGATGAACTAACATTTTCAGAAGTTACAGGTTTTGTGTGATGTGAGTTTTTCTTTTGTTTGTTTGTTTGCTTTTAAACATTTATATCCATTGCCACAGTGGGATACACATATGAGAGTTGTGACAGGATTCTCCAATAGGGAAAGTGTGTTTGAAGAGTGGACAGAAGGGGGAAATGGTACAACATCTAGATGTCTCTGTTCTTAAACTTACCCTTGTTTCTATACAAACATGACAAAACTAGTCTCTGAGGGAAAGCCTGAGATAAATTGAGAACTGCAAGTTAGTAAAATTTGTGTAGGGTAAATGCTTCCTGTTGGTATTCTAAAGAGCATGGTGGCGGGCTTAAAATAATGTATCATCAGACCAAGAAGCTCTTTAAATAGCACAGGAAATAGCACAGGAATAGCACACGATGAGCTCTGAGTCCACCAGTGACAACACAGGAAGAGGAAAGCCAAAGGTTACATGAGGCTATTGAGAGAATCATGGGGGGCACAATTTATGACTCTGAAGGTTACCACACACTTGACCCTGATATACGTATCTAATGATGACCCTCAATAACAGGTGAAATTTTGTCATGATGGGTTCTGGTGTTCTGTTACAGAGCTTTCTGTGGTATCAGATAGAAACCAGGGGTTCACTGTGTTAGTCGAGCCTGGCTGCATGTATAGCTAGAACAGCAAACTTTCAGAGGAATAACTAAAACACTGATTTGTAGAAGGGGTGACACAGCAACAACCTTTTTGTCTTGCTGCTTTACTTCAACGCAGTGCACCACTGGCAAAAAAAAAAAAAAAAAAAAAAAAAAAAAGGGTTGGTAAAGAGGTATTCCTGGCTATTTTAGTAAGGAAATCTCTTTTACGAAGTCAGACATTACAGTTTCAATGTCCTTCCTATGCTAGACAGAAAGACTCCTTTTAACAGGAATTATATTTAATTATAGTTCAGTCCTATGACCAGAACAGTATTCTACTTTGTGGAGAAAAAACTCTTTATTCTTCTCACTGACACGTTGCTGCTATTAACAAATATTGCAGACTCCAGCTCCCTCCCCTTTGTCTTGTGATTTATGTGAGTGTTGCCTCACAGAATTAATTGATAATCTCATTATACCTAATCCTGTTTGCTGCTTTTACAAAGCAATATTATCCTGACTGACTGAGCTCCTTTTTCTTCTTAGCCGTTTTTCCTTAGTTATGTCAGAGAAGTCCTGTAGAAGACATGAACCCTCAGAATGAATGTTTACCTTTTCTACTGGCTGTAATTCCAGCCTCATCAATATCACCATCCTATCCCTTTCAATAAATATCTTCTTTGAACAAAACAGCATACAAATATTATCTGTAGCTCGCTTATGTTCAATTCACTAGTGCACATAATTCCTCTATTCTGAAGCAATTAGACCTTCTCAAATGACATTTTGGTTTACATTATCTTTTAAGAGATGACTTTAAAACATAGACTCCTTTACAAAGTTTCTCCATGCAAAACAAAATAAAGATGACTCATAAAATTGTAATTTCATGCATATACTTTTGGTACTCGGTTACTAAGGTTTTTGATAAGGTAGGTTAATTTAATCTGAGATATTTCTTCAATATAATTAAACATAAGTATATTTTCCATGGCCAGGAGCTCTTCATGAGCTTACTAAAAGCACGTAAAAGTTGTTGAGGTGAATACAATCATTTGGATCATACACACATAACTCTAAACCACTGTTTTAAGGCAAGGCAAGAACCACAACTGCATCTACCTATTTATTTTGCTATGTGCTAATTGTATTCAAAAATAGCAGACCTGGCTTTTCAGTTATACCTTGTATTTTTTTGTTTTCACTATTTAGTGTTTGTGAAAAATGCCAGGGAAATGGAAGATTTTTTTCTTGCTTATATAACCTAGACAATTAATAAACAAATTTCCGGAGTTTGTATCAATCCTATTTTGAAATGATGATTTTCAGAGGTAAAGAAGAAACTTCAGTAAACTCTACTAAGTGAAATGGATTAGAGAAGAAATAAAAAATACAAATGTAGTAATAGTTCCTTTTATACAAAGTTACAAAATCAATAATAAAGGTAGTCTTACAATGATTTTTATCATTAGTTGTTACAGAATTCCTGAATTAAAGGAGGCAAGGATTGTAAGAGAAAGCAATGTCTTTTTCCAAATCAACCTGAAAAAAAAGAACTAAGATTTTCAGCTACACAATAAAATCTTGTCACAAAAATCTCTCTTCAGACTTGTGGACCAAGAAATATATAATCAGACTCTTATAATCTTAATGCCAAATAAGTCTTTCTTACATTGTATTGTATTGTACATTGTATTGTATGTGAGAAATCACTTTAATTATGTAAGCTGCAATGCTGTTATTACATCAAATCTCAGGACTTCCCAGCATTCTGCCGCATAAGGCAATGAGTGTGGTTCATTCCTTAGGATTATTTTGAATTCAACAACACCTTGAGGCTTTGATCAGGATCTACTGAACAGAAAAAAATCACTCTAAATAAGAAAGATCAGCAAATTGTGACAGTGCAGGGACGCTGTGATTGTCACTAGGAAGAAGGAGGAAGAGCACTGAGGCACAGCCATTAATAATAAAATTTATGATTCCAGTTAAGTGCCCTTACGCTCAGGCCCAACTGGTGAAGGAGGACTTAAAAGTTTGTCAATGCTGGTTCTTACAGTGTTCACCCCCAGGGGCATTCCCAAAGACTTACAGCTGTGGAAGTATGCAAAACTGAGCCAAGATCTACCTATAATTCCTATACTAGTATCTTGCTCTCTACAAGACATTCTTTTTCCTCTACTAATCCTCTGCTATAGACCTACAGAAATAGCTCTTAAACTGTAAGGGGAATATTTGCAATAAAACATCCTGTGATGTTATTAATGTATAACAATTTTTTTATATATATATAAAATGAATATTTTATAAGATTCATTAGAATTGTTCTTTTTAAAATAACAAGAGGAAGTGTTCAAATTATTTACCAGTTTAAAAGTTTCTTTTAGTTTCACTGGTTTATCTCCTTCAAAATCTAAGAGCTCTTGTAATGCAGAACATATTCTCTGAGTACTTAGGGTGTCGGCACATGACGTAAGGGCTTTTCAGGTAACTAGCTGCTCTCCCTTCTGCTGCCTCTCTTGCTGATGCTGGCCTGTTATCTCATCTCTCTCTATCTTGTCCTACCTGTAGAAGTCTTGCAAATCTCTGCACAGTTGGCAGTTTGGGGACAGAGCCAAGGAAACACTTGAATATACCCTCCAGTTAAAGCTTAAAAGAAAAACAAATTGAGACTCCATGTGTGCAACTCTGGGGCATATATGGCCCAGGTTACTGAATGCTATGGCTTTGTAAAGTCTTCCGTATCCCACTGAACCATTATCAGTTTTGAGATAATGATTCAGCAATGCATTTCAAGATAGAGTTTTGTTTTAAAACCATTCTAAAATACACCTCTATTCAACAAAGAAATGAACTATCTGCATGAATCAAAACTTATTTATATAATTTGCTGAATCAATTATTTTAAAAAGAATCAATTATTTTAAAAAGACTTCATTTTTCTTTGCAGTGCTTTACTTCCTACTTCTGTGATCCAGCTACAGCAAAGTATGGCCATGAGGCGATGCTCTACTATTGGAATTTGTAATAAAGCATTCTGAAGAAAAAAAATCTAAGTTACAGTTTCCTTTTAACAGCTAAATTACACTGCAGATATGCACAGTGAGACATAGATAGAGACATATCCGAGAGTGCTCACGTTGTTTTCAGTCAAAAGGACACTTTTTTTTTTTTTTAACTCTACAGGAATTCACGTAGACTTCTAGACGCGGCATTGATGAGAGCATGCTGTCTCTTGCCTAAACAATTTCAAATGATTTTATTAAGAAAAATCTTGGAATGGCATCTGCTTTAAAAGACAATATGTCTCTTTCTTATTCTGGCAGGACTCATTATTATAAGTCCTGACAGAAAAGAACATAGAAATATAACTTCTGTGAGAGGACTCAAAGTCTCTGACAGCCACGTTCAGTGTTGTACTTGATCTGGAGTTTTCAAAGGAGTGTGAGAACGTAGGGCTCAAATCTCATGTGAGTTGTAGCATTGGTGAAGTCACTGTCTCTGTCTGTGTTCAAGAAATGTAGAGATGAGGCACTTAGAGACATGGTTTATCAGGAATGGCAATGATGAGTTTACAGTAGTATTTGGTGAACTTAAAGGTTGTTTCCAATGAATGGTCACTTCTTCTATGATTTGTTCTTTAGGTTCCTTTGAAGTTCAGATTTACCCTTTGCTGCAAGGTGAATATACTTTCCTGCAAAGTAATCCTTATTGAACAAATAAGGAATGTTATACAGGCCAGAAGTCCTCTAAATTGAAATGAAGCAAATATAGGATGACATCTACATTATAGCCTTGCTAAGAAAGTTTATAAATTCATTCTGGTTAGAATAAAAAGAATAAAATGTTGAGATTTTTTGGACAGAAGTACTGAAAACAGGTGATGGAAAGAATGTTATGGGATGCTTGGATAAGATTCCTCAAAGACTACAAACTGATTTTGTTGGATTAAAAATACTGTCTCACAGCATTTTAAAAAAGTGTTGAAATAGAGTGTAATAAATACTTTAAAAGTTCCTGTCCAATATAGTCGATAAATTGTTATTTGTGACATTTTATACAGCCATCACTTACACAGAAGAGATAATAAATGAATAGCAATGTGGTTTTCGAAAAACAAGAGTGGGAGTAGACAGAAAGATTTGCTTCTTCATGTATCTTTAAAGAAAGGGAATCATGGCACAATTACTATAAAGTAACTAAATAATTAAATAATAAAAGGGAATGCAATTAGATAGTATCCACTGGTCCTTTTGATGTTACTAACGATTTTGGTGAAGAGAAAGAATATATGGTACAAAAGATAATTTGAGACTTTAAGGAAGTGGGGGTGAAAAAAGGACTGGGATAAATGAAGATAAAGCCAGCTGCTGGTTCTAATCTGACCAAAACAACAAAAACAACAACAAAAACAAAAACATGAATTCAGACAGGCTCTCTGGCTCATAACTGTTAGATTTCAAAACTAGTCCAGACTTCAAAATATGCCAGATCATTATAACGTCAATATATATTTATGTAGTATATTTATTTATCTATATATATATTTATGTAGAAGTGAGACTTCAACACTTAGTAAGCAGAGAAAGAATTTTAAAAAACCTAAATAACCTCAGAGATAAATTGTTCCTTCAGGATTTATTAGGAAATGTGGGAGGTCGATAAAGAACCTGAGTCTAATGAAATTCCCATACCTTTAATGGGCTGAATGTGTGGTTAGAATGACACAAGACAAACCAGAGAAGTGGAATGGAAAGTGGAGTGGAAAGCCATTCCATTGCTGAATGCCCACTGCTCAATCAAAGTGAAGTGAAGGCAAAAAATGAGTTGAAAGAATATTCTTAACATGCATGACCAGCAACGCAAACAAATTTGCCTTGACAGGAGTTCAGGGCAAACTGAGAGGAGCCGCAGAATATCTGATATCTAAAACCAGGGAGGGAGGGAGGAAGGAAGGACGTGGGAATGAAACGGACCACCAGCAGAGTTGCAGCCACATGTAGTAACAGGCACAATACCAGACAAGTTCTCTGCGATTATGGTCTGCTGGATGGTGATCAAACCAAACTTCAACAGAAGTTTGAGCATAATCTCTAAGTTTAAAAAGATGGAGGGAGGCTAAGCTCTTGCAAGTGCTTTTGAGGTGACTGTGAGGTGGTTTGCAGGTGCTCTTAATGGACACTGAATTGCTGGTCTAGCCACAATATTGAAAGTAACAACAAAAATTACAACATAACTTACTGTTCATTTGAAATATGCTGCAGAAACAGCACAAGGAAGGAGGTAATTTGCCAAGAATTATCAAACAGACACATTGTAGATTTCAGGATGTATTTAATTGCCACTGTGAAAGAAAAATCTTTCCCACTTCTTTTCTGGAGACTGTGCCTTATTGTTTAAGTATAGAAAAACACACATTCTGCTGGTCCTGAAATACACTGCATGCCTCTGCCCTTACATTTAAAGCATTATTCTTGGGGCTGAGAAGTGCTATACCTAGCACTTTGAACTACCAGAGAAGCAGTCAGGTTGTAATTTTTCTAACACAAAAAGGTTGTATTCCTTAAATTGGGGCAAATATTTTTGGGGGGCGATATTCAGATACCCATGATTGATGGTGCTTCCTGATGTATCTAAAGCAGGTGTACATAAGCTCTCCTTGTCTCTCAGATGCTGATAACCACCAGTGATTCCCAAACTCTTTCTGTGATTATTCTGTGTGATTTCATGGAACCACGAAGAAAGCATAACCTCTGAGCATGGGAACCCAGAAAAGGGTATTTTCTTCCTTTGAAGAATAAGAATTTGTTGACAGAAATATTCTTAACTAGTAATTTTCTTCTAAATTCTATGTACAATTTAAATAGCATTATTACCTTCTAGCAAGAGTTGAGGGCACAGAGAAAGGAGGAATTATTTGAGAAATATTTTTCCAGATTTGAAGGCAGAATATAGCAAATATGACCATACTGAGTCAAACCGAGTATGGCTGAATTGAGTTTGGGGCAAAAACTATATTTTAAGAATACAAAAACAATGAGGAGTGAGTCACTGGGAAGGCAAAAGTAACCACAAAGTTTGTGCATAGTCTATACAGTGAACTTCACATGGTTTCTAAAACCTTTAATTTCTGTTGGTTTAGAGGAACTAAATGCATCCTTTAAACAAAATGCTGTGCTTTTACAAAGTTTATGCTTGGAAAAAAAAAAGAGTTAGTGAAAGAATTAACTCCTTAATGCTGTAATCCCAAGAAATGTTTTGTGGCTATGTGAAAGTAACATAATACTGAAAAACTTGTACATAAAAAATAATAAGAAAGGCTTTTTCAAATATATCAATGGTAAAAGAAAGATTAGGCAAAATGTGGATCTGTTGGGGAACAGCATGGATGCCCTGGTTACAAAAGACACTGAAAAAGCAGAGTTACTCAATATCTTCTTTGCTTCAGTGTTTACCAAGGGCAGCCCTCTGGAATCCCAGACCCTAGAAACGAGAGAAGGTCCCTGGAGAGAGGAAGACTTGCCCTGGGTAGAGGAAAATTGGGGCAGAGAGCACCTAGGGAAGCTTGACATCCATAAATCCATGGGCGCTGATGGGATGAACCTGAGAGTGCTGTGGGAGCTGGCAGATGTCATAGCTAAGCCACTCTCCATCATCTTCGAAAGGTCCTGGAGAACAGGGGAGGTGCCAGAAGACTGGAATAAAGTCAATGTCACACCAGTCTTCAAAAATGGCAAGGAGGACCCAGGCAACTACAGGCCAGTCAGCCTTACCTCCGTCCCTGGAAAAGTCACGGAGCAGCTCCTCCTGGCTGTTGTCTCCAAACGTGGAGGACAAGAAGGTGCTCAGGAGTAGTCAGCATGGATTCACCAAGGGGAAATCATGCTTGACTAACCTGATAGCCTTCTATGATAGAATGACGGGCTGAGTGAGGTGAGAGGAGAGCGGTACATGTCATATATCTGGATTTCAGCAAGGTTTTTGACACTGTCCCTCATAGCATCCTCCTGGGCAAGCTCCGGAAATGTGGGATAGATGAGTGGACACTGAAGTGGATTAACAACTGTCTGGATGGCATAGCCCAAGAGTGGTGATCAGTGGTACAGTCTAGTTGGAGGCCTGTGGTTAGCAGTGTCCCCCAGGGGTCAGTCCTTGGTCCAGCCCTGTTCAATTTATTCATCAATGACCTGGATGAAGGCACAGAGTGCTCCCTCAGCAAGTTTGCTGATGATATGAAACTGGGAGGAGTAGCTGATACCCCAGAGGGCTG
>NW_010580742.1:0-23061 GCF_000705375.1 Tinamus guttatus
ATTGAGGTTTTTCAGGGCAAGAGGATGAGGAGGTTTTTGAGTTTCTAGACCTATCTGAGACAAGAGGCAGAGACCCTTTGCCCCAGCGACAGAACATGACTGTTGGCTACCGGTTTTGTCCCATTTTCATTTCTACCTAATGACCATAGCAGGCTAGTGAACACTGGCAAGGAATGTGGGACTTGCAGGCAGCAAACTGATATCAGGAGAGCACTAGGTCTTTGCTTCACCTTCAATTGCAAGATAATTCTCCCTTCAAAGAGGAGGAGGATTTCACCAGAGCAAAGGAACAAGCAAAAGATCTTTTACTTCTGCAGAGTAGTGGCTACTGCAGCAAGATACGGACCATGATTCCTGTTGCTCTTTCCATTGCTTTCATCAACTTGCTCCATGATGCTGAATTGGACCCTATGCCTCTGCATTCTTGCAACCACGTGGAAACTGGAATGAGAGCTAACAAAGTGGACTGGTCATCTCACTCTGTCAGAGCAGGCAGGGAAGCCTCTAGCCCCTGTGTTTTACTATGTTACCTGAGGCACGGAGTGCAGCTTTTCCAGTTGTTTTTAAAGTATCAGCAATTTGTTGGGCAAAAGGGCCCAGAAAAGGCAAAATAGCCAGTCTGTGACCAGCATAGGAAGGCACAACTGGCAGCACTCAGTCAGTTGTTCAAACTGAAATGGAGATGGAGAGAAAACTCCTTAGTGCACCTCACCTCATGACACTGGGTTAGACAGAAGTAGCCAGCGCAGCAGAAGACTGGGCTCTGCATAATTAGCTGGAAAACTGATAGTTACTTGATTAATCATGGCATGGGAAGGTATCAGGTTAGATATTAGGAAAAATTTCTTTGCGGAAGGAGTAGTCAAGTATTGGAACAAGCTCCCCAAGGAAGTGGTGGAGTCACCGTCCCTGGCACTGTTCAAGAAATGTGTAGATCAGCCCTTAGGGACATGGTTTAGCAGGCATGGATGTGATAGGTTTATGGTTGGACTTGATGATCTTGAAGGCTTTCCCCAACCATAGTGATTCTATGATCAGTATGGCTGTGGGCCCCCTTCTGTGGTAATGAATTTTGAGGGCTGTGCTGCGTTTTCAGTGATACTGATGGACACAGACAAGGCAAGGGAATGAGGAACTTAGATTTGCTCGTCACGAAACATGAGTTTTCAGGAAACTTCCCAACCGTAGTGATTCTATGATCAGTATGGCTGTGGGCACCCTTCTGTGGTAATGAATTTTGAGGGCTGCGCTGCGTTTTCAGTGATACTGATGGATACAGACGAGGCAAGGGAATGAGGGAGAACTTAGATTTGCTCATCACGAAACATGAGTTTTCAGGAAACTTTGGGATGAGCATTGTAGTGGGAAATATTTGGTGTACTTTTTGGATTGGTATCAGTATACATGACTGATTGTAAATATTCCCTCAAAGGGTGTTCCTGGGAGCTGTGTTCCTTTGGAGGATTTATGCAAGGTGAAATAGAAATGCGAAGAAATCCCATCATGTGCTGCTGAAGTGTCTGTACCCACTGAATGAGATTTATCAGTTTGCAAGTGATAGAGATGAATCAGGCATGTTGGTAGTTACAAGTATAGCTGGGGAAGAGGGAGATCTCTGAACAGTTTGTGTGGGTAGGCACTGACTGTGGTCATAATTTCCTGCTCTTCATGTTGCCTGGTAGGACACTGGTGAGAAGGCGCTGCAGGCAGATGTGATTGCTAATTAGTATTTGCAGATTTGCACTATTGGTGGGTCTGGCCAAGTGGACCAACATTTTCATTTCCTACACGTGCTTCTGATTTCAGTGGTTTTCAGTGCTACTGATGGATGCAAACAAGGCAAGTTCATCAGGGAGAACTGAGATTTGCTCATCAGTAAACATGATTTGTCAGGAAACTTCAGGATGAGCATTGTGATGAAAAATACTTTGATGGAAGCTTTTTGCTCCATGCTATACCCAGTAGAGGTGTTCTAGCAGGACAAGGCCACTTGATGAATGGAAAAGGCCCCTTTGTTTTTAGGCACAAGCACGGCTGCGTGGCACATTGACTAGAGCACAGGTCTGGGACTCAGATGCACTTCAGTTATGGAGCAAGGCCTGCATGTGAGCAGCTGCAAGGATTAAACAGTCGTTAAGGACAGGAGAACATTACATGTGTATGAGAGTGTTTCTGGTTGTCCAAGTACTCCAAAGTACTTTTAGTCAGGGGCTCTGAACAGTCCTGAGTGTTGCTTGCTCTTTCTAACCAGTTCTCACAGTGTGTAAGTATGCTGTGCTTGTCCTGATCTCTGAGTAAGGACTAAACTATGCACAGTCAGGTAATGAGAGATAGCAAAAATAAGATAGCTGTCCAACCACACATCTGCTGCACTTCCTGGAGACTACAGGGTGAAATGCACCATCCTGCGAGGAAGAGAGACTTGTGATCCCCGAGGTGAAAGCACTGCCCTGGACAGGGCCAAAGCTTGGAACAGGGGAACAGCTGTAGTTGTGTAGAGCATGAAACCTGGCTGTTCTCTCTGATTTCCTGCCCCAGTGGGAGGTTGTCCCACATGCACCCAGACACATCAGAACAGGGACTTAGGCCATGTTTGATTTTCACTTCCTTTCCTGTGTCTCCATGCCTTAATGCTCCCTCTCAGGCCTTTTGAGATCATCATCCTTCTGACCATCTTTGCCAACTGTGTGGCGCTGGCCATCTACCTGCCTATGCCTGAGGACGACACCAACATTGCAAACTCCAGCCTGGTAAGACACAGTCCCTTCCTCTACCACAGCATTTCCAGAAAGTTTGAGATTTTCCAAGCTCAAGTGCAGTCACGCAGGTGATTGTAACTTTCAAAGACCGCCCTGTAAGGATTTGCAGATAGAATTCACACGAGGTGCAGAATTTTGTCAACCAAAATTCATTTTCAGAGATGAAAAATATACCTTCCATGACCTGCAAATGTTCTATGAATCCCCCCCCCCAAAAAAAAATCACAGTTGAGGAGAAGATTTTGAATCCATTTCCCCATATCTTGAGGATATACGGAATAAATTGATATGGGGAATAAATGGAATAAATTGAATTGAACAGCACAGTTGTTCAATGTTGGCATATTTCGTTTTTAATCCTTCCTATTTTTTCAAAGTGTAATTCTATTAAATGCAAAATCTTTTCCTCAACTCTAATGAAATATTTTTGACTTTTCAAATTAATCAGAATTTTAGAGCATTCATTTTCACTTTCACTTGAGTTTTCAAAATTGTCAGTGCGTTCAAAATCCAAGTTTTTTTTTTTTCGTTAGTCACCTTCCTCTAGGAGCCCTTTGCATTCCAAGTTCTGAGGAGTCCTCTGAGAAAATACAGGTGTCTGCATGTGAGGTAGTGGTTTGACTCTATCAATACTCAATGGAAAAAATAAAGGCAAATTTATGAGTGGGATTTGTCTCCTAGGCCATGTTCGTGTTATGATAAATTATGATGAGTGTCTCTTGGCACACTTTGGACACTTACAGTACCTATTTCTCCCTGCTAGTTGGACCCAAGAGTGACTCCTCAGATAGAGCCCTCCACATCAGGGCAGCTAAAAGTAGCACAGCTGAATCCTATGTGCTGTGTAAACATATCACATAGAGCATGATGCCCAGTAAACAGGACAAAACTGGGATTCAAGCTGTGCGGAAGGCACTCTGTTAGTAACACATAGATTTTGTTGTTGTTTAGGCAAAATTAATGTTTAATATAAGGGAATATGTTTCCAAAAATCCCACCATTACGAGCTGCTTTGGGTCGTGTTTCAGTCATGGGATCCCTGTGTTTCAGGACTGTGAAGCCTGAATACAGCCCAGCACAGAATTTATTCATATTAATGTGGGCATCTAGTCCAGTCCTACGTGTCCCTGACCTCCACCTGCTCCTCTGGAAGGGCATGAGTCTCTTGCGGGTCTTGTGGAACATTTGCCAGCCCCAAGGATGTCTCAGATAGCCCAGGTCATCTCCAGTAACATTGAAAACAGCAAAATTTAGGAAGCTGACCCGAGCAATTCTTGAACAATGATTCTCAATGCCTGTTTCTGAGAACTAGCATGGATCACTTGCTGCAGAAAGGTCCTTATGAGCATCTTCCCTAGAGTTTGGGATCACCCTTGAATTCATGGGATCCCATAATAACTGTGAGAATGGACCATGCACTGCACATCTCCATGGACAGCCTTGGTGCATGAGATGTTAGGAACTGCTGCTGCTCCTTGACCAGAATCCCAAGGGATGCACATAACCAAGCAGCTACATGCACATCACTTCTTCACTGTGGACTGTGATGATTAGGGGCCTGGCATCCTGCCCAGCTTGTGGTTTGCCAGTTCTGACAGTTTGATTGTGGAGTGTCCTTCTCTGGAGATACTCAAATCCTGCCTGGGCAGGGAAGTTGGACTAGATGATTTCCATTTTACCAGTTAACCCGTCCAATCTCATCCATTCTGTGATTTTGTGGCATCTGGCATGTTGTTTACTGCTTTGGACATGCTGATTGATCAAGCAATGTTCCTATCTATTCTCTGATTGTAATGGGCAGTATTTTAGGTTCGACAAGCCAGGCAGACCCTGGGAGGAAGGTGTACAGGGTATCGTGTGCTTGCACTAGGTCGAGTGCTGCAGGCCATCCCCAACAGAGAACTATGTGCAGGTTTGGTCCCAGGTTGACATTTTTGCCTTTCTAGGTGCAATTCCCTGCAGAGCCCAAACAGGGATGCCTCCCAGCCTCCAGCAATTGCTGATCCCTGGGGTGCAGATGGAGGACAGGGTGTATGGAAAGCTTGAAATATAAATACCCTCATCCATCTGTCTGCTTCAAATGCATTTTAATCTCTGTCTGGAAAAGGCCATCAGCAGCAAGGGCAGTGATCAGAGTGACAGACAGAGCCAAGTGGGCACAGACAGCTACACCCATGTAAAGGCAGGCTATTTTGGGCCCTGTGGCTGCTGAGGATTGTATTCAGCCACTGCAGTTGGATGCCAGACCCAATGTGGGAGCAGATAAAGTGTCTACAGTGCCCCTGCTTCTTCTCCTAAGGGGAGGCATGCCATGCCCCGTCCTTAAGTGCCTGCAGGGGTGGGAAAGTATATATTGCTGCAGGGGGTCTTTTGGGGAAGAATTTACCCAGTAGACAGAGAGAGAAGGAAAAAAAAAATGGGCAGTTTTCACCCAACCTGCTTTTCAGATCACTCCCTCCCCGTCTCCCCTCTTCTCTGTCTCCTCCCACCCGCAGAGGAGTTGAGGAAACACTTGCTGGGCCAGTTTCTCTCTAGAAACTCGCTCTACTGGGCATGTCTGCCATCCATATTTATGACATTCGATACGGCCTCACTTCCCTTGGGAACTTGGAGTCCAAGGGGAACCGCCGTGTTGCCCAGCTCACTGCACGGAGACTACACAGCCCTATCCTCAGACAGAGAAGATGAGGAGAAGGAAGCAATGCAGACTGTGGGAGGAAGGCCAGGCAGTGGTGGGAGGATGTGGTACTAGGGAGAGAAACTGGAGATGTACAATGTCCTGGACAAGGCACCTTTGGGTACTGGCTTAGGAAATGGTGGATCTGCTGATGTATTTTATAAGAACTTGCATTCTTGCCCAGGAGCCTGTTCCTAACAGCTTGGAACGTGCAGCAGGCCAGAGAGTAGCCAGAGGTGGCTTAGAGCGTCATCCGCAACCTCAAGGCAGCCAAGTTGGTCTCTGGTATACACAGGAGATCACAGCATAGGTAGCGAGGACAGATACAGGAACCCGTAACCTCCAGTTGTGCAGGGTGGTGACACAGGGGAGGTGTCAGTCTGCACTAACAGTGTCCTGTCCTGCTTCTCTTTGCAATCCCCAGGAGAAGATGGAAATCGCCTTCCTGATCTTCTTTGCCATTGAGGCGATGCTCAAGATAATTGCCTACGGCTTTCTTTTCCATACAGACGCCTACCTCCGAAATGGCTGGAATGTGCTTGACTTCTCCATCGTGTCCCTGGGGTAATGTGAAGAGGGGAAGCTGCTGATGTTCAGCTTGCCCCAGCTCTCATCCATATCCCATCAGTTAGATCATCTTTTCTAGTGACCGCCGTGAGTTTGGGAGAAGCCTGTAGTGTTGATTTATGCCTTTTCCCATGTGGTCCACTTTTATTGCCCTGCCCTTTCCTCTGGGTTCCTCTGTAACTCCTGTTTCTTTTCATTATTCCTTCATGTCTGTCAGATTTCCTCGATCTGGAGAATGTGAGTGGAGTCCTTTGGGATTTGGCACAAAGAATGGGTCCACTGGGCATCAGGGGGGTGGGAGGGGTCCCAGGTGCCTCGCAGAGCGGATTAGATCCCAGCAGATGGGTGTCCAGCAGTGGGTGTACCCATGAGCTGGCCTTAGCCAGGAGTCATTCTGTAGGTTTGGCTCAACTTGGCTGTGGAGTTCTAACTCCCTAGCACAGATTTCTTAATTTCCATCCTCATGCCCTTCTCTTCCTCCCTTTACCTCCTCCCCTGCCCTGTGCCCTGGTTCTTACAGGCTTTTCACCATGACTCTGGAGCAGATCAATGCCAAGGAAGGAGGGTCTTCAGGAGGGAAAGGTGGATTTGACGTGAAGGCCCTGCGAGCATTTCGTGTGCTGAGACCCCTGCGGCTGGTGTCTGGAGTGCCAAGTGGGTGCTCTTTACCCTGTGAGAGGGTGGATGTGCATCCCTGTCCCTTTCTGGAATGGGGGGCCATGGGACAGGTTTCACACTGCTCTTCGGCCACGCCTTACCAGAATATGGAGTTATAAATTTTCACTCAGCCCTGCAGTTTGTGTTGTCAACAGCAGTATTTTGCAGGTCACAGCACACATAACTCCCTTCAGGGCTCAGCATCAGCACTTCTTTGTAGGATTTGGAAAGGGGGCCAGAATTTCTCCTCAGTTTCTCTCCAGGCAGGGATCTTGTTCTCCTGTGGCTCATGTGAATATAAGCAGGATGAAAGGAACAGAACAAATGAAGGGGTACGAACCACACTCCAGTAATATCTGGCAGTGCCTCTTATGGGGTCTCCCAGCTGCTCACATGGTGGGTAGAGAAGGGAACTCTTGCTCCAGAGCTTTCAGTCCCACCTCACCTGTGCCAGCTTTTGATGTTGCCCTTCTTTTTTTCAAGGGGTATTTTGAGTAGGTCTTGGAGAGGCCAGAAGTGTGCAAGGCATGGACAAGGTTGGTTGGGAAGGGGCTGACCTCCTCTCCCTTCTCTCTGGTATAGGTCTTCAGGTTGTCCTGAACTCCATTATCAAGGCCATGGTACCCCTGCTCCACATCGCCCTGTTGGTCCTCTTCATGATCATTATCTATGCCATTGTTGGGCAAGAGCTGTTCAAGGGCAAGATGCACAAGACCTGCTACTACATCGGGACAGGTGAGGCTGTGGCATGCAGCAGCAGGATGGACATGTTTGTACGTGGCTACTCTGGGAACCACTGCTAGCATCTGACTAGCATCTGGCACGGGAACGTGGCAGGGAGGAAAGTTATTTGCTAGAGGGCACAGCTGTGATGATGATACATGATGTGGAGAAGGAGATGAATGGAGTCCCTTCTGGAATGCTTCACTAGGAGGTTGGGAGGTACTGGGATCTGCACTCCTTATCCTATCCTGCTGCTTATACCACAGCTTTTTCCCTCAGATGTGATTGCCACGGTGGAGCCAGAGAAGCCAGCCCCATGTACCAGCTCTGGCCACGGGCGTCATTGCACTATCAACGGCACTGAGTGCCGAAGCGGTTGGCCAGGGCCCAACGACGGCATTACCCACTTTGATAACTTTGGCTTTGCCATGCTTACAGTCTACCAGTGCATCACCATGGAGGGCTGGACTGAAGTTCTCTACTGGGTAAGCTCCAGCAACCTGCCCATGGTGCCCAGCTCAGCACACTAGTTCCCTACATCACGGGGGGCAATTCCAACCAGTACACGCTACCCCTTACCAGGGCTAAGGTCTGCATCTTTGAAAGACATTTTTGCCCCTCTGCAAGCTTCATCCTGCAATTTCCATTCCATTAACCAGGCACATCTGCATCTCTTCTGAGCAACACTGCCTGAGGTTAGCTCTCTTCAGACAGGCAGAAGTCTGGTCTAAGAGTGCTTCAGCTCCTACCTTTGCCACTGACTGGTCGGAGGATGCCCTAATTTTTCATTAATAGGACAGGTTTGGCCTCCAGAGTACCTGTTTGCTGGAGCTTTTCAGAAGCCCAGTGATCTACTCACATTATTGTCAAGCCTTTGAGGGCATAGGGGAGAGGTATGGATTGGGCCGAGGCCTGGCTGACTGGTGAGTGCTTCTCCAGGACTGTGTCTTGCTGTCCTAGGGAGAATATCTTTATGAGGTTTGGGCTGAACTCTGCTTCCCAAGAGCTTGAATTTGGCTTTATCTCCCCTAAGGATATGTATAGGTTTATGTGCTGTCAGCCCAAACTTTCCTATCATCGCATAGAGCTCCCACAGGCTTCTAAGAGGTCCCCAGAGAAGAAACACGGCTTAAACACCACCCCCAATTTCAGGATGTCTCATCTGCTTTTCTTCTTGCAAGGTGAATGATGCCATTGGGAACGAATGGCCCTGGATCTACTTTGTCAGCCTTATTCTGCTCGGTTCCTTCTTTGTTCTCAACCTCGTACTGGGGGTGCTGAGTGGGTAAGTGCTGACCTATCCTTTCTCTTTGCCAGAAGATGAATGAGCTGAGCATGGGCCTTAGCTGGTTTTAACCGTATGAGAAGTAAGCCTAGAAAAGTTTTCGTTCATTTTCCTTTCCCATTTCCTTTTCCCTTGCGTATTTAGAAACACTGAGCATTGAGTTACCTGCTGGTAACTCCAAGACGTTAGCGTGACACTCAAAGAAAACTCTCTGTAGCATAAATAGATGCTAACGAATGCAAGACATCCATTCTCTCTTATTGGATGTCTGTGTCCTGTTGTGAAGCTCACATGTTTTTCTTATGGGCAACATAATGACACATCTTTGATGTGAGTGCAAGAGATATAGGAGATTACTATTATTATAATTAATATTTCAGCAGTCTAATTGAAGTACAACAACCAGTTAATGTTACTCAGGTTACATGATCCTAACACTTAATGCCAAATTATCCAATTGCTGCTAATTACTATGATAACATAATTAAAGTTGTTATGCACATGGTGTATCACTCACCCTGTCAGACATACTTTCTCCCTGCTGCTGTGAAAGGGATGTCCTGATTACTTGCCCTGTGATGAACTCACCTTTCCCACATGGAGAACTTGGGACAGCTTTGTGTCCCTCCAGATGGGACCCTGCTTGTTCTGGCATTTGGCAGGACTAGGGATCTCCTGCAGCCTCTGCAGCACTGCAGCATCCAGTGGTAGCTTGTCTAAACGCAGCTATCTGCAACAAGGAGCTCCCAAAGAAGAGCCAGTGATGGGGAAGAAACCCTGCCTGGCATCAAAGAGATGATGATCCCCCATGTTCTTGCATCATGCAACAGAGTCAAGAGTAAGGAGAGTCAGTAGAGCTGTCTCTTAGGGTAGGGTGTTTCAGGCTTTTATCTTTCTATGAAGACTGCCCTAGGACAGAGATGTGGCTCACTCTGTTGCGTGTCTTGTCTCAGTGAGTTCACCAAAGAACGTGAGAAGGCCAAGTCACGGGGCACATTTCAGAAGCTGCGGGAGAAGCAGCAGCTGGAGGAGGATCTGAAGGGTTACATGGACTGGATCACCCACGCTGAAGTCATGGACAGCGAGCGGGCCAGAGGTGAAGGTACCAGCTCTGCCTGAGCAAAGATTCTTAGTGTGGAGATTGGGTTCCTAACATTGAGCGTTCTGGAGGGTTTTGTTTGAAAATCTATGGAACAAAAGGTTTTGAATTCTGCAGAACATTCTCCTTCCTCTTTTTTCCTTTTCTGAAATATTTTATTGAATTTGATTCAAGCAAGCAGATAACTTGGCCCTTGTGCAAAACCTCCATCTCAGCCACTCTATTTAATATTTGCAGAAAGTAATGCTTTGTAGTATTCCTTTTTAGGCCAACTCATCTCTCTTTTACAAAATGCACTTAAAATGGTCAGGAGAAGCCATGCTTGTGTGCACTTGTTTGTGTAGGGGCAGAGAGTGGGGTTGCTAACTCACATATTAAGAGATCCATGAGTTTCCTGACATTGTTTGACAGTTTGAAAGATTAGTCATAGTTCAGGGCAGGAGATGAAAAAAACGTCTAGTCAAGGGTGCATCCTGGAGTTCTCTGGCACTGAGGGGTTTGTGAGTCAGTCATGTCCCTTGTCAGTGTTTTGCAAGCCAACAAAAAATGTAGTAAATTCTGATGCCCTAAGCTGAGCTGATACATGTGTGCAAAAGACCTTGGGAAACAATGGAAAAGATCCAAGTTCACACCTGCACGCGGTGTTTTTAAACACCTCCTGTTGTGCAGCACTCTCTTGGATCACTATGAATCCCAGTTTTTCTCTGTTCTGAAAGCATCTTGCATGATGGGGAACTTACCTATATACTACTGGCTGTTCAGCCTTAGCCACTGGTTTGCTGTTGCTCTTCCTGTAGTGCAGGCATTCCCAGTTCCTTCTGCTTTCTTGATTTGCGTGGTACAGTCAAAACCAGCTGTCAGAGCTCTACCCGCTGTCTCCTTGGAACTGTGTTTCTTGTATTCACTTCAAGTAGGGAAGCTCTTTCAGATGTACTCCTGGAGGAGGTTCTTTCCCTGGTGTTTTTCCCAAGGGCTCCAAGAAAAGCTTGCAATATTCCTCCTCCTGTAGGCATGATGCCATTGGATGAAGGAGGATCGGAGACTGAGAGCTTGTATGAAATAGAAGGCATGAACAAATGGATTGTCTACTTGTGAGTATGCACTTGTTGAACCATCTGTTACCTCGCACATGGGCTTGCACACTCTCTCTCTTGCCACCCTAGCTGTGCCAGGCTTTCTTTTTACCACACTTCCTTGAGGAAAGCTGAGGGCTCAGTGTTAAGGAGCATATCCAGCATATCAGACAGCAGGGAATTTGGCTCCGGTATTGGAAAGAAGCCAATTCAGGGTAAATTGCCTTTGGAACCAGGCTTCAGGCATCTGCTCCTACCCCATGCAGCATGACCTGTGATTTAGGAGCTGCACCCATGACAGGAAACTAGAAGTCATTGCAGGACAGAAAGGACTCAGGAGGCATCTATATGAAAGAACTGCAAAGCTTGAGTTAACATAGCCGATGAGCATGTCCCCTTATCCCAAAGTCCCCTGTTGTTAGTGGGGGTAGCACCATTCATTTCCCCAGCACTTACCTGGCCCTGTTCATGGCTGACCATCTCAGTCCCTCCCAGGGAAGGGCTCTGGATAAGGGAATAGGGCTAGTTCTACTTTGCTGTCCATAGTCACTGCCCCATGTGCCAGGGCTGGGCAGAACCTGCTGGCAAACCCTTCTCGTTTGTCTCCCTAGCCGCCAGTGGAGGCGTTGGAACCGGATGTTTCGTAGGAAGTGCAGGGATGTGGTGAAGTCCAAGTTCTTTTACTGGCTTGTTATACTGCTCGTGGCACTGAACACTCTGTCCATCGCCTCTGAACACCACTTCCAGCCTGAATGGCTAACAACAGTGCAAGGTGAGCAAAGAGCACCAGAGGGAGCAAGGGCTCTGGACACCCTGCTGCCCTGCAAACATGCACGCAGTCATTCCATATGTCACAACAGCACAGGGGCTGTTAGATACTCACATACCCAAACACTGTTTGCACACAAGTGTATGTGCACCATCAGCACAGTGCTGTCACACAGCAACAACAAATGGCACATGTTGTGTGCTTACACATGCAGAGTGTATACTCTTACGCCCTTGGTCTTGCACAATGTACACACAGAGTGCATATATATACCACTGAGCACACAAACTATACACACCGTGGCACTTGTGCATGAAGTATAGCCACACATGCACACACATGTAGTCACACCATATGCACTCACACATGAACACATGCATGCACACACAGAATACAGCCGTGTACACCTGAATTCACAGCCTAGCATACACACTCTGTATGCAGAGGCATGTATGTGGACAAACTGCATCCATTGACATGTATTGTATAACCATATTCACAAATGTAAGCACCTAGTTGTAGATTTGTCAACCATTTCCTTACCCTTCTCTCTTGGGTGCTCCTGAAAAGAAGTATTTGCACCAGCTGGCATTCAAGGGTCAGTGGTGGGCAAGGAAGGGAGATGGGCAGCACTGCCCTCATGCTGTGCTGTGCTGAGATGAAGAGGTCCGTGCTCTGATGGACTGCATCTCCCATCCTAGACAATGCCAACCGTGTACTGCTGTCCCTCTTTGCGGCTGAAATGCTGCTGAAGATGTATGCGCTGGGCCTGCGCCAGTACTTCATGTCCCTCTTCAACCGCTTTGACTGCTTTGTGGTGTGTGCGGGGATCCTGGAGACGATCCTGGTGGAACTCAGCACCCTGTCACCCCTGGGCATCTCTGTGCTGCGCTGCATCCGGCTCCTCCGCATCTTCAAGATCACCAGGTTGGTGCAGGAGCTCTGTGGACTCACTGGCCTTCCATGTCTCACTGGCCTTGTCCCTTCAGAGGACTGCAGTGTGAGAAGAGCTAGGAGGTTCTTGCAAGAGATTTGTCCATCCTGTGGATGAGGTTTAGGAGAGGGGAGGAAGGAGGAAGACAGAGCAGATGTTTCTGAAGGATTTCTAGAGGCTTTCACATCTTGCTCTGGATTCTGTGTGTTGTAAGCAGGGATTCTATGGGCTAGTCTCCTGGGTTCTCCTTCTGGCACTACATGTTCACCCCTCGCTCCTGCCTGGAGGAGCCCTGCATAGGCAGTGAGATATCTTGCACACTGCACTGGAGCTTTATTTCTACCTCCAGGAGCCTAGCTGAAGAAGCTCTTGCTTCCAACCCTGTGAATGTCACTGGACCAGAGCCCTCCTGATGGGCTGTTGATGCAACTCTCCGAGCAGGCTCCCCGGGTCCTGCCTGCAGCCAGTGCAGTCATTCCCCTTCCACACACTCCTGTCTCTTCCCTCTCCAGGTACTGGACATCTCTCAGCAACCTGGTGGCCTCCCTGCTCAACTCAGTCCGCTCTATTGCCTCCTTGCTCCTTCTCCTCTTCCTCTTCATTATTGTCTTTGCCTTGCTGGGCATGCAGCTCTTTGGAGGCAAGTATGACTTTGAAAATATGGAGGTGTTGCGCAGCACTTTTGACAACTTCCCCCAGGCTCTCATCAGTGTCTTCCAGGTATGAACTGTGGCAAACATGACACAGGGGTGGGAGACAGGATGCTGAGGTTTTTGCCCGGCCTGTGTGTCTCCTGGTGAGAGCCAAGGTGTGTGAGGTGGTGTGTCTTTGAGGCCAGAGCACCAAGATGAGACTGGGGCCATGGGAAGCAATGCTGGGTCAGAGATGGATGAAGGAGATGGGATCAGGCTATGGGATTCTGTCCTGCTCTAGTGCAGGTGCCTTGTAATTCCCATTCCTATCTCATGTTATCCCTGCTCTGCTCCCAGATCCTGACAGGAGAGGACTGGAATTCAATCATGTATAATGGGATCATGGCCTATGGGGGCCCATCCTTCCCTGGCATGCTGGTCTGCATCTACTTCATCATTCTTTTCGTCTGTGGCAACTGTATCCTCCACCTGTGAGTCAGGTCCAGGCTTCCTGTACCTTTATGCAGCTACCTATAACATCCCTAGGGAGACACTGCCTTAGCCCTTTTCGTGCTGAACAGCAATGGAACAAAACACAGGCTTCAGGGCTTTCGCTATTGGTGTTTGGAGTCCAGAGGCTGGAGGAAAGCAGACCACAGAGGCAGGTTTTGATGAAAGAAAGGCAAGTCTTCAGTCATCAGTCAATGCAGACACGAGCTTGAGCTGGATAAACTGAGCCAAGAGTCTCAGAGCCGAGGGCTTAGTGCAGGTGGGAGAGAGGGATGTGTGCAGAATCAAGGAACACCATCCAGGTGATCAAGGTGATAAAGGGGACCAAAAGCACAGCTCCAGGAATGTTTTTCAAGGCAGTCTGGAGATCATGAGCGGCCTGGCCGTATCCTTCAAAGGAGAACCATCTCTCACATGTCCTTAGCACTGTACCTCCAGATATCCTCCTCAATGTCTTCTTGGCTATTGCTGTCGATAACCTGGCCGAGGCTGAAAGTCTGACCTCAGCCCAGAAGGCCAAAGCAGAGGAGCGCAAGCGACGGAAGATGTCCAGGTGAGTGACATGGTCCCTGGCAGTGGGAGCTCCTAAACCAGGAGCTTTGGAGCACAAAGACACATGACAGCAGTGGTGCCTCTATCTTGGGTTAAGTGTTAAGTCTCCTTTCCTCTCCCCCTCTATCCTCTCTTCGCTTTTCCTCCAGAGGTTACCCAGAGAAGTCTGAAGATGAGAAGCAGCTGTTGGCAAAGAAGCTTGAGCAGAAAGCAAAGGGAGAAGGGATTCCCACAACAGCCAAGGTTGGTGGTAGTAGGGCCAGGTCTTAGGGAAGTCCTGGTGAAGGGTCAGGCAACTTTTGTGCCATGCAAATAAACTGCTTGCACTACATGGATCCCAGGCTACTATAGTCTGGCCAACATTCAGTGTTCAACAGCAATATTGGCACACTCATCTGCCTATCTTCTTCTTTTCCTCTCTCCTGTTTTAGTTAAAAGTGGACGAATTTGAATCCAACGTCAATGAGATCAAAGACCCCTACCCTTCTGCTGACTTTCCGGGTAAGTCTTGTCCCTGGAAAGAGAGCGGGAAGGTTGAGGAGACATTGCAGGGATGGTACCATGTAGCCACCCTAGCTATGTGAGGGGTGAAGGATGCGGTGACTCTTAACCAGCCTCAGGACAGTAAGATTTTTCTAGCACAGGAACACAATCATGGATCATAATCACAAGATCCACCACAGAGTCACATTCCCTCTCCCTCTCTGGATGACCTTTTCCTTTTCCCTCTCTGTGGCTACCTGCAGGTGATGATGAGGAAGATGAGCCTGAAATCCCTCTGAGCCCTCGGCCACGTCCTCTGGCAGAGCTACAGCTGAAAGAGAAGGCTGTGCCTATGCCTGAAGCCAGCTCCTTCTTCATCTTCAGCCCCACTAACAAGTAGGCACCCATCCTACTCCTGGCATGATGGAACCAGGACTGGCTTGGGTACCTCTAGCATCAACCATTCCCAACAGGGACTTGCACATAAAAGCCAGTCCTGGAGGTAGCCGGCTCACTGGGACAATGCAGTCTTCTCCATGGAAGAGCTAGCACAGAAATCCCTTCATGTCCAGGGTCCTCCTGTTCTCAAGGTTTAGACATAACCTTTTTCAGGCTACTGCAACCCCATCTAATAACCCTCCGACTCCATGACAGTGTTTCATGCCAACCATGTCCTATGCAGGTTTCGAATGCTGTGCCACAGGATTGTCAATGCCACCTGGTTCACCAACTTCATCCTGCTCTTCATCCTGCTCAGCAGCATCTCACTGGCAGCCGAGGATCCCATCCGGGCTGAGTCCTTCCGCAACCAGGTGCTGATAAGGCTCTGGAGGGATGGAATGGGTGGGAAGACTGCACAGAGACTCTCATTTCCCTAGTAAGCAGAGACCTGCTTGTTGGGCATCATACCCAGGCAGTTTTTGGTACCTGTGATTTTTCTTCTGAGAGACTTCTATGCAGAGAATAAGGGTCTCACTAAGAGCTCCCCGCTTCTCTTCTGGTCTCCAGGAAGAAAGTCCTATAGCACACCGGATTATCCTAATCTTACTTTATGTCTAAATAGGAATTAGTGTGAGAGGTTAACTCCTGGGTTCAGCCCTGACTGTGGGAAGGCAATATCTTCTGGGAGAGGAGGCCAGTTATGCTAACCTCTCAGTGGATAATAGGAACAAGGTATTACTGTTTCATGCCTTACCTTACTTCTGGTCCAAGAGGTCCACCAGGAGTTCAAGATTATCTTGATTCAAAGTTGTAGTGACTACTGGGGATAGGAACATCCCATCAGCCAGCAAACTGGGCCGCTGGTATGTGCAGCACCCTGAAATGCTGCCTACATGGAGCAGAAGTAGCTGTAAGTGTAACCTTTCAAAGCATGTATGCATTTGTTCTGTTGCAGTGTCTGGCAGAGGGTGTGAGGTCTCACAGGGAGACAGTTTCCCAGGGTACTCAGTACTTTTGGAGATCAGAAGCTTGGGGAATTAAGCCTCATTCACCTGCAACTGAGAGCTTGGTCTTAGACTGCAAGTCTGACCATGCACTGGGGAGAATCAGCAAAGCTTAGGGAAGTTCTCAAGTCTTTTTAGCATCTGATTTGCAGGCTCTATTTAGCTAGAAGGGCTCTCCCAACTACTACACCAGGACATCTGAACATGCTTTCTCATGTCACCAAAATTTCACCAATTTCTGGTACTTCTGTCTCTAGATTCTTGGATATTTTGACATTGGCTTCACTTCTGTCTTCACAGTAGAAATTGTTTTGAAGGTGAGTCTCTCTGTCACCATGGACTTAGCCATGAACAGTCCCTCCAGCTGCCATCAAGTAGGAGATGGCTGTTTGTAGACAGATCCACATAAGCAGATCTTGAGCAGTGGGCA
Source organism: Tinamus guttatus (assembly GCF_000705375.1). The sequence goes on from NW_010580742.1 coordinate 16,596, forward strand.
TGTCAAGACCTGGAATATGGGTCTAAACTGGGTTTTGGCTATGGACAGTCAGGGTTTTTTGAGAAGAGAGAAAAAATAAAGAAAGCCAAGAAAAGTTGAGCAGGGAAACAGTAATTCAAATAGCTGTTAAGTGCTGCTCCCACTGTGGTCTCTTTGCTTTTCTCCCCCTTAGTTTGCTGAATGATTAGGAAAAGTTAAGTCTCCACACAGTGGAGCAAGAAGGATTTCCAGCTCACCTGAAGTCAGCTCTTGGCCCGGCTCCAGAGTAATGGGTCTGGGCAGGATAGGGTCTGTGAGAAGCCCCTCTTGTGACATCTGTCCCAGGGCTGCAGTGTGACCATGTCTGGTCTGCCTTGCCTGGCCTCTCTACTAACCTCCTCTGCTCCCCAGATGACAGCGTACGGCGCTTTCCTGCACAAAGGCTCCTTCTGCAGGAACTCCTTCAACATCCTCGACCTGCTCGTTGTTGCTGTCTCTCTCATCTCCATGGGGATTGAGTAAGCACCTCCATAATTCCCTAGGGTCAACATTGGTCTCTCTAGCCAGACAGGCCTGTTTGGTGCTGCAGTTCCCCAGGTTGCATAGAGAAGAAACAGTCATCCCTGGGGTGTTAATCATGTATTAGTGCCCATAAAGTGTCTGTTGCCACTACACTGAGAAAAAAAGTATGTAAATGCGTGGGAGGCAAGGAGAAAAAGCTCTTTCCATGTCAAAGTCAAACATGCAGACAGAAATCCGATTTCTGGATTTTCTGGAATTTCTTTCTACAGCCGCCAGTGTTCTTTGGCCTTGTGTAGCGTGATAGCTTAATGACATCTGGTACTTATTGCTCACGCACGATCTTAGCCTGGCCTACCTTGCTGTCTAGTGGGTTCATAACATGCTGACCTGAACAGAGTTGCCCCTTCTCAGCTGTACTTTTCTCTCCAGATCCAGCACCATCTCAGTGGTGAAGATCCTCCGGGTGCTGAGAGTATTGAGGCCTCTGAGAGCTATTAACAGGGCAAAGGGGCTGAAGGTAAGAGAAAAGGTGGGGTAGGTTGTGCTCAACCCATGGGAATCCTTGTGTGAGGTTATGTGACAGGCTTCCGATTCTTTGGGGATTGTCAGAGGGGAAATTGAATTCCAACCCCCTTTGAGAGGCAGTATGAGAAGGGGTTTACCTGGTTCCACTGTTCTTGGTAGGACCCTGCATCCGCCCGGCCTCTCTTCCTGGGTCCAGTCCCTGCAGTGTGTGAGAGGGAGGGCTGAGGGAACCTCCCCCAGGAATGCTCACATGTGCTCTGTCCTCACCTTCTACAGCATGTGGTCCAGTGTGTGTTTGTGGCCATTAAGACTATTGGCAACATTGTGATCGTCACAACATTGCTGCAGTTCATGTTTGCCTGCATTGGGGTCCAGCTCTTCAAGGTGAGAGATGTTCCCCACAGGCAGAAGAGATGTCCTTCTGCTCAGGGGTGCTCTGGGCAGGCTCTTTTAGCCGTAACCCTGAAGGGTTACCTCCAGCACGGATCATATATGAAGGGAGACCTGTCTGCACCAGACGTTCAGGATGAAGAGCCAGGTGACAGGAGGGATGGCAGGGGCCACCCAGGAAATTGTGGGATCCAGACAACACACATAAAGGGACCAGTTCCAGACTTGCTGTCTCAGTTTCTCCTCTCCAAGATGTCAATGCTTATGACTTCTGTTGGCAGTCTGGATGCATCTTTTCTGCAGGAGTTACCTTTCTCTTTGGCCCTTGGCTGCTCTCTGGGAATATTCTTAGAAAAGGCAGAGCCATCTTTGGCCGAGCTCAGCCTTGTTCTAATAATTGGGCCTAAATTCCCAGCTGATGGGTGAGAGCTCTCAGGATTCCCTGCAAACTCAGCAAAAATGTCAGCATACATTAGATTTCATTTACTTCTATACTTATTTCTTCATTTGCTGTTTTCCAAATAGTTGAACACCAGATGGGATGAGTCAGATCTGGGGCCTGGAAAATTTGATTCCTTACAGCACTAAGCCCTTTTTGTCTCAGCCTAGAATTGACAACAGAGTCTGCCACGGCCCCCAAGCTCAGGACTGGATTGTGTTGACAAGTGGAGTAGAAAAGCCTGCAGCACTGTGTGGCACATGTCAGAACTAGCACAGATGCAGGGTGGGGATTGACTGTAATCTGTGAAAAAGGGTTCCAAAGTGGCAGCAAAATCACAGTTTCTCTTGATCTCTGTACAATGCAGGGGAAGTTTTACAGCTGTACAGATCCATCCAAGCTGACGGAGAAGGAGTGCAGGTAAGAGCTCTGGGCAGCACATCCCAGCTGGGTACCCTGGTGAGGCAGCGGCCTGGAGGGTGAGGGCTGGGGAGTGGATCACTTATGTTGCTGCAGGGGGGTCTTGCAGTTAAAAATAGGGTTTGGTGTGTTGTACTGCTCCCGTTTGTTGTACATTGCTCTTCTCCCATTTCTCTTGTACTTTGGGAATAAGCACAGGGCCATCCTCCCCTATCAAGCTGCAGGTGCTTCTTGGTCTGTGCTGCACCAGGCAGGCAGGAGAAGGCATAGCCCTGTAAGCACTGCATCCTTCCCATTGCAGGGGCCAATTCATCACCTATGTGGATGGAGACCCAACACAGATTGTGATGCTTGACCGCATCTGGTTGCACAATGACTTCCACTTTGACAACGTCTTCTCGGCCATGATGTCACTTTTCACTGTCTCCACCTTCGAGGGCTGGCCAGAGTGAGTCTGCATGCAGGGGTAAAGGCCTAGCCAAAATAACAAACCTGTGCTGGAAGTAGGTAATTGCCACCTGGTTCAGATTAACAGCTCTGAACTGGGAGGGCTTTTCCAAGAAAATAAAAGTTGTCCAGGCCAAGGCACCAGACTAACCATCCTGGTGGGGTCTGTCGGGTGGACAGACTGTCCCCAGCTGCACCATTCCACTGATTTGGGATGTCCCCAGAGCTCTCTGTGTCTTTCAAGAAAACACTTTTTTTTTTTTTTGTCCCAGTCAGAGTCTCTGTTTCTTCCCCGTCCCTCCTGTAGGCTTCTGTACAAGGCCATTGATACTAACGCTGAGGACACAGGCCCTATCTATAACTACCGTGTAGAGATTGCAATGTTCTTCATCATCTACATCATCCTTATTGCCTTCTTCATGATGAACATCTTTGTGGGCTTTGTCATCGTCACCTTCCAGGAGCAGGGGGAGAGCGAGTACAAGAACTGTGAGCTGGACAAGAACCAGGTACCGGGACTGCTGGGGCAGGGGGGGTGAACAAGCCCTGCGTCCTACTGCTTTTGGGTGATGAACTGGACCTGATCTGGGTTCTGGCATTTCTGGGGCAGCCTGAATTTGATCAGCCCTTATTGTTGGCACAGCTGGAGCAGGGTTAATCGAAGCTGCACTGAATCCCAGCACCCTGGCTGACTCCTGGCACCAGACAAAAGCCATATAGTATCTTTTCAAGGGCAGGGCAGAGAGGAACAGAATGAGGGAGTGGAATTTTTGCTTCAGGTGACGTGCCCAGACTGACCTGAAGCAAAGGACTGGAGACATCAGAGGAGATAGAAGCAACAGTGAGACCAGCATCAGTAGGGGACACATCACGTGCTGGTGAGGAGAGCTAGATATGAATGCCCGCAGGCTGAAAGGAGGCTCTGGCATTCCCAGGGGCTGATCAAGCCCACAGGTGAAGCACGGGCACTTTGAGCTGACGGTGCCGGGGCTGTTGTGCACATGAACTCTGCACAGATGACCTTAGCCAGCCAGGGAGGGAAACTGAGAAACTCTGAAGTATGGAGAAAAAATTGTTAGTTCCATAAGAACTGCATTAGTTCCATATGGGTGCTCGTTAGGGGTCTCTGCAGAAAGCACAGCAGATACGAGAAATATCATTATCCCTGGCCCATGTTTCTGGGCTAAAGAAGAAGGGGAGAACCAGCTTATGCCTTTGGGGAGCTGCAGCATGACCACTGGTGCTGGCTGTGTGCCAGTGTCAACGGTGCTGGCCCATGCCGTTCTGTGTGCATCAAAAATGTCCCCCTCTTTCCCAGCGCCAGTGTGTGCAGTACGCGCTGAAAGCTCGCCCATTGCGGCGCTACATCCCCAAGAACCCCTACCAGTATCAGATCTGGTATGTGGTCACCTCCTCCTATTTTGAGTACCTCATGTTCTTCCGGATCCTGCTGAACACCATCTGCCTGGGCATGCAGGTAAGGGAGCAGAGTGCCAACCACAGGTAATGTAAGGGTGTCAACAGTGTCAGACCCACCTCCTAAGCTCTATTATTTTCAGAGAATTCCTGGAGAGAGGGTTCCATATGGCAAAACTGGTGCTGTGTACTCAGCATCCCTGGGTATAGAAGCAAAGTGGGGATGGTTGGATGTGGGAAGCCCAGAAAAGGGGATGCAGGGGGGAAAAAATCCTTTTTGCTGACCCTTTCTGAGCCATAGGTGTGTGGAAAAGGGTCTTCATCTAGCGCACACCTCTGGGATCACAACGGAGACTGTGCCTGCCCTTGGGCTCACATAGTTCTTCCTGACATCTCCTCAGCATTACAACCAGTCTGCAGAAATGAACCATGCCTCAGACATCCTCAACGTGGCCTTCACCGTCCTCTTCACTTTGGAGATGATCCTCAAGCTTATGGCTTTTAAAGCCAAGGTGAGAACAGGGTCCATAGGCTTGGGGATGGTCTCAGGTTAAGCCAAGAGCATGCCTTTCCCTTGCATTTGGCATCATTCATGTACAAGTCCTCCCCAGACCTAGGACTCCAGAGAAATTCTCCTCACAGGACTCTTGTGGATCCCATGAGCAGGATCTATAAGCCTCTGGATGGATTCTCAGTTCTCAGAACTAACCTTGCTAGCCCATATAACCCAATGCAGCTAGCCATTGCTCCAGTTTTTGAGGTCATCTTTGTCTCTGCATGGGATTGGGGGCCAGAGACCTGATATACCTTTAGTGACCTCTCTGTACCTTCCTCATTTGATCATTGCAAAATAAAACCAAACACTTCATGACAGGGTCCCAAATCTAACTACAATCCCTCCCCTTGCCTCTGCCTCAGGCCTCAGAGGTTGCACACAATCCTCCTCATCCCAACCAGTGCAGCACTGCTGATTGGGGTGGAGATGAACCACTGCTCTCCAGCTCTCCCTTACTGCCAGTGTAACAGTGGGTTCTGCTCAGCTTCTCTTCAGGTAGCATGGCCGCACAGAGTAGCTGCTAGCTGCTAAGAAGGGAACATATCTTCTGCAGGGGATTTTGTCCCCTTGTCAGCTTCACCTTCAGTTGGCCACCAGAATTTGTATTCTCTTCATTCTGATGATAATTTCTGTTCTGTGGTTCCCTGACAGGGCTACTTCGGGGACCCCTGGAATGTCTTTGACTTCCTCATTGTGATTGGCAGCATCATCGATGTCATCCTCAGCGAGATCGATGTAAGTGCCAGGCCTCTCCAGCACCAGCGTGTCCCCAGGGAGCATCACTCCTTGTACGTGCTTGGGGCCATTCTGCAGTGTTGTGCTAGGGCAGGGACACTGGTGCAGTGCCCAGCTCTCTTGGTGTACCTGTTGGCACACTGTTCTTCCCTCTCTGTCCTGGAAACACAGAGTCCCTGCATCCTCAGACAGCCAGGATCAACCTGTGACATGGATTCATGGAGATCACAGCTGTGACACTGTGAACCTTAAAGCACTATGGGGGATCTCCCCCAGCCTGCCAACATGTTACAGTTGTCCCTTCCCAAAAATGTATAAGCAGAGGGATCCTTTGGGAAACAGTCTATTTAGGATTAGACTATGAAGAGCATGAAGTGTGTCAACCCCTACCCACTCAACTTGCCCTTCTTCCTCATGCACACACCTGGACAGTCACCCACATATTAGTTCTAAGATTGCTGCAGAAGGGAAGAGAAAAGGCTCCCCTGGACAATACAGTTCTGTCACATGCCATGGGAATAGCAGATCAATTTTCAAAGCATTTGCTTTGCATGTGTCCCTGTATACAGTGATGACTGGTCTATACATACACACAAAAGACTGTATACGTCTGCAAGTGTATACCCCATACACTGCGTTCTGGAAGCTATGTACCATATACACTGTGCCACTGCTGGGTGGCTGTAAGCAGGAGCTATATTTGTAAATGTTCTGCAGGAAGCATTTTCAGATTGGTGTGCTAAGAAGTCAGTGTGCCGCTGTCTTTTGCAGGCAACACTGGGACCTTCATACCTGATGGTCTATACTGAAAATGCCCCTGTGCACCTGGAGCCTGTGCTGCATTTAGTAGATCTAGTGATAACTGTAGAAGTAGCTGTGGTAGATTATATTAATCCTACTTATTGATTTAACTTACGTTTTGCTCTCCAGAGCAGAGGCTTGCCAGCTCCAACAGCCTTCAGAATTCTGTCAGAGCTGCTGCCGCTGCTCAGCCCTGCATGGGATGGTCTTCAGCCATCCTGCTCCATGCTGGGGAA
>NW_010580743.1:7093-19011 GCF_000705375.1 Tinamus guttatus
GCCTGCCGCCAGCCGGCGGCGAGGCTGACAGGAGACGAGCTGCCCCCACCCTCCTCTCCTCCTTCCCATCCCCGGACCGGCCCCTTTTCCCTCTCCGGGCGGCCGATCCGGTGCTCCTGGGCACCGCTCCCGGGGGTGCCCTTCACCATGGCCTCCTGCACCACGCCTGGCCACACTGCGTCCCTCAGTGTGTTGGACACCAGGTCATACCCGGGCAGCCCTCCCAACCCACCTTTGAGTCACTTATTGCCCCTGTCCCCAGATTTGGAGAGGGTAATGGCCAGGGTAGACATTGCCTCTGGCAGCAGGGCCCCGCTGGTCCCTTTGGGTGCTACTGGAGCCTTTCGGGATGGGGACGGCCATGACGACCCACCATTCACATAAACAAGCCTCCGCGGCACCGCAGGGCATGCAGGAAGGGCAAGTACAGCCCTGTGACAGGCCCGACACCTCCTCCTCCTCCTCCCTGCTCCGGTGAGGCCTGTTTTTCCATCAAAAGCTTCCCCTGGGGCCTGGTTCCTGGAGGAGCAGGGCAGGGCTCCCTGTGCTCCCCTCCTGGCCTTGGCACTGGGCCGGGCACCTCCCTGCCACATCCCCTTGTGTCTCTGCCTTTCCATGCCCCTCGTTTCCAACCCACCACAGCCTAAGCCATCCCTTTGGCTTTTGTTAATGTTAGCACTAGCTTCTCAACTCCACAGATTTTCTCTCCAAGTCCTGCTGGGAGGTGTAAACATTCCCCAGGGCCACTGGAGCATCTTCTTCTGGACAGACACACGTTCACCCAGACGTCATGCACTGAAAGCATCCATCCCCTCAGAGCATCTGTCCTAGGAGCATTATGCCCTCAAATCTAGCAATTGAAGACTAAAAAGGTGCTTCTAGCAGGCCCGAGAAGCACCCCAAAAAGATGCGTTTCAGGGCAGATCTCTGCTGGGAGATGGTCAAGGCATTACCCTCAGCTCCTCATCGTGTTGAGAGGAGGCAAGGAATGGGCTCAGCTGAGGTTCCAGTAGGACTTCAAAATAATGATTCAGGCTGAGACCTGGTTTAAGGAAGGAAAATAAAACAACATTTTGCTGTGTTTTTGGCTGGGCTCAGTGCCATTTCAGCTCCCTCAAGCATTTGCTCAGATAAAAGAGTTTGGCACAGGAGCAGGGGGAGAAGTAGGGCTATGGTCCTCTGTGTCTTCCCTGACATTAGAGCGGACTGCTCCTAAGTCTACTATCCTGTCCATGTTTCAGTAACAAAAGGCCAAAGGGAAGAGAGAATTAGAGTCTTGTGGCTCTCCAGCATGGGCTTATCACAGAAGGATTGAGTTTGGAAGGGACTTATGTGTGGAAAGAGACAGGCATTTAAAATGATACAGTAGGATAACTCTCCTAGTGCTCCTCCTAGTAAGACCTAGGGGAAACTGAGGCACCCCTGTAAAAGCGAGTTAAAACTTCCTTGCAGACCGTAAATGTAATAGGAAGTTCTGGACATGAAGGAGAGATGTTTGCTAGTCTGAAATGACCAGTGAAGAGTCAGGAAGCATTTAGAGAAACCTCCTGATCCATCAACTATCACTCTACCTCCAGATCAGCATTTATTTTGTCTCCACAGCCATGGTACTTTTCCCACTGAATACATGAGAAGCTGAATCCCAGGGTAAATTAAAATAGGGAGACATTGCACAGACAGTCAAAGATAATGCTGTAGAACTGATCTTAAGCACATCTGGTGAAAGGAACATCAGCAAACCAAAACAGGGGGTTAGAACAGGCAAGGGGTCACCCACCCCATGAAGAAATCACTAGGAAAAGCACTGCTCAAAGTGATGAGGAGCAGCCAGCTCTATTCATGCTCTCAGCAAGGGTATATAAGGACACAGCACTCAGCTAAGCAAGATCAAGGTGTGTTTTAACATGCTCCAGATGCACTTACGTTTGGTGTGTGAATATTAAGCCTGAGGTCCTGATTATTCACATTATCATCTCTTCTCCCTCCTTGGAATATGGTCTCCTGATTTTAGGTGTAACATGATAGTCACTGCTCTGGGGATGCCATTAGAGACAGATAAGCAATTACTTATCTTTAATTCACATTAGACATGTTCAATGCTGACTTTGGCTGACTTGGCAAAATCAGCAGCTGTTCTGGGTGGGAGTGATGAAATTAAACTGCTTGGCACGCTTGCAGCCTGCATGAGCAAAGACATTTGAGAAAGGTCTGACCTAACAGCTAAGCATTCACATGTGTTTCACCTGGACACATCGTATTGTGTCAAGGAATTGCCCTGTGCCAACAAACAAGCACATGCAGCTTGAAAGCTCTTCTTTCACACTTGTTTTCCTACTCAAGGCTCGCAGGTAGAACTAGTTTTCTTCACTTCCAATATGCCACTTTAAATAAACCAACTTTAATGAGTGTTTAAATTGGCACTTTCTAGCTCAAGAGCAAGTGCTTTTCAGACATCCAGCGGAAGCTGTCGGAACCACATCAGAGCAACATTTGGCCATGACCTCCATGTCATGCCTGTATGAATTCATAGCTTAAAGGTTTCCAGATCTCTATTTTTCTAGGTAGACCTATTTCCTGATTAGCCCTGCTTTCTGGGGGAGTTTCCCTGGTTAGTTCTGTTCAGTCTTTTGAAGGAGATCTATCTGATGCTGCTTTGGATCCCACAGATCACCCTACTTTTTGGTCAGCTAAATCACAACGGTATAGGGGCTTGATTCAGCTGGCCACAGACACAACTAATGTCACTTGAGATATCCTTGAGTGTCTACCTGCCTCCAGCAGTGTCTGGACCTGTCAGTCCAGAGAGGTATGAGTTCTCCATATATCCCATATCATGTGTCTTGGGTATCTTAGGACATCTCAGCTGACTGTAGGTATGTGAGGGTGGGCAGCTGAGTAGAGCCTTAACTCTTCACTGACTATAACAGGAGACCAAACAGCCAGCCCACATAAAGTCATCTACATAAAAGGCCCATCTAAAAGGCCCCGAACTAGTAACTAAATCTACCCAAAGTGCTAACAGACCATACAATTTATTAGGAGCCACAGTCAGAAATTTGATTGAGCAACTGGCAAGATTCCCAAAAGGTTACAGAGTCATAGACATAGATAAATGTAGAGGGATAAAATTAATTATGCTGCAATTGGGGAAATTACATGAAATATTTTCTCTCAGGCCCTAACTTAATCAATCTCTTCTGAAACATCTGAAACATGAGACCTGATGGTCCCTAGTTCTGATGCCATGTAGCAAGTGTCTGTGTTCCTGGTAGATCTTCTCTGGAGTCCAGGTGGCTACAGTTCTCTCTGCCACACTTAGTTGTGTGTGCCACAGCCCAGCAGAACATCCCAGAACTTCAAAATACGGTATTGCTCTGATTTGGCAGGAAAATCTAAAATATGCCAGAATCTTTGCCAAAGGGCTTTGATGATGGGGACATCTGATTCGGCTTGGGGGACTCTCCGGAAGCTCGGTCACGAACCAAGGCAAGTGACACAAACCACAAAGCATCTTAGCAGGATCGTGTCCTCCCCGTGAAATTCTGGGGAAATTCTCCCAACCCAACAGCAAATGCTAAGGCTCAGCACTCTGCCTGAGCATCCTCAGCACGCGTTCCTCCCTAATACAATCTGCATTTCCACGTTAAGAAATTTCAGGTTTTCGTATTGTTTTGCACAGTATATTTTAGCAGTTCGCGCCATCTAGTGGTCACACTAATTTCCCGATCTTGTTATTTTTATCTTAAAAAAAAAAAAAAAACCCACACTTGCAGTTTAGGGGAGAAGAATTGAATTAAAGCATTGGGAAATTAGTGTTTAAATAAAAGTATGTTCCACAGTAATTTCTGCATCTCTTAAGAGCACTAGCGACTAGCTTTCAGGTTCAGGGTCCCATATACCTCCAAGCCAGGTGTTTCAGAGGAATTGGATAATTTAATGGAAAGTATTTGAGGACTACTAAATAAATAATATAAAACAGTCCTGGTCAAGATGTACTGTAGCTTCAAATATCTGGAGACTAGAGGGCTACTTGGAAAAGGCCATACACATTTGCTCTAGGTGTTATATTCTTTTCTAAGCACCTTTGACAACTCTCAAGTGGTGCTGAGTAGAAAAGTCACTTGCTGCTCTGCTTGGGTTCCTCTGGTTGCAGTTCCAGGTCTCAGAGATAAAGCCTGAGCAATAATCTGCTTGAGGGATGAAGTGTAAAAGCAGATAGGTGCTGCTGAAGTCTTTGACTGAAATATTGACATCAAATATAACATGAGATACCATAAGATAACACGAGATTAAGATAAGACAGGATGAGATAACATAACATCGTATAACAAAACATAGCATAGCATAACAACGTGACATAGCCTTGTCTGCCATTCCGTCCCATGATCCACTTAGTTTTCAGTCTTCCCCTTTGAGGTTGTTCAGATGTCTTCAAATTTCCTCATTTTCCTAGATGTATAGAAGTGGGTTTTCAGATACAGAATCACAGAAGCACAGAATCATAGAATGGTTGAGCCTGGAAGGGACCTTTAGTCCAACCCCCTGCTCCAACAGGGACACCCAGAGCACATGGCACAGGGTGGCATCCAGGTGGGTTTGAAGATCTCCAGAGAAGGAGACTCCACAGCCTCTTTGGGCAGCCTGTGCCAGGGCTCTGTCACCCTCACAGGAAAGAAGTTCTTCCTCACATGGAGGTGGAACTTCCTGTGTTCCCATTTATACCCATGACCCCTTGCCCTATCACTGGCCACCACTGAAAAGAGTTTGGCCCCATCCTCCCTACATTCCTCCCTTAGGTACTTATACAAATTGATCAGAGATACTTTTGCCAGGGACTTATTTCATCACTTCTTTTCCTTGCTTGCCTTACCAGCTATCTTTATCAAAGTACACAAAGAGGCAGAGAGGCCAATGTAGCTTCAAAAGCACCTGGGAGCCTTACAACATGCCTTTGAAAATATCACCAGATGTTCTCATTATGACTGACTTCTTTGAAAAAAACTGGAGCAATCTCATTACCATCTATGGGTTTTTTCCAGCCAAAGTGGAAAAAAAGGGTGTTTGTGTGGGTCAGGATCCAGCCTAGAGACCTTTGCCAACCACTGTAAGGTAGTTGGACAGGAGGGTCCATGGAGAAGGAGAATAATGCTGCCTCCATCACTCTGAGAACCAGTCACCGTCTCATTTATTATAAACAAACAGACTGGGAGTGACTTCTTACTTTGATCTTTCTAAGTTTTGAGTACTCCAAGGTCTGCGCCTAGCAGGAAATTAGTCAAACATCATGGGAACCTACAAAAGCAAGAACTGAGCCTATCCAAGCCTGAGTTGTTATCAAGGGCAGAGGCTAGTGAAGACACTGTATTTGGATAACCCTTGCTCAGGCACCACAGCTCTGACTTGCGTTGCAAGGCAAATATTTACCCAGGGCCTAAACAAAGTCAGCATTTCAAAACTTTGTTCAAAATACTACATAACCCCATACCGTTTCCTTGAACTTGTCTCAGAGAAGGAAAGATCCTGTGTCTAGTACCTATGCGGACTGTTCTCAGGAGATGAGCAGGAAGAAAATGAAGCATCTGATCTGCTTCCTGGGTTTTTTCCTCATTTCTGAAGTAGGAAGTTTTGATCTTGTTATTGATGGAATCCCAGATGTGAGTATTTCCAGATGGGGTCTAGGTCTACCTTCCTTGCTGAAATCAAAATTGAAGCTGTAACTGGCTTCAGCGAAAGCAGAAGCAGAAAGAATCTTCATTGTTCTGCTTATATCTCATCATTTCTCTTCTGCTTTTGTGTATAACTTGGGATTATTCTGATAAATGTTTTTACTTGTTTTTTGTGGCATGACTTTTTAACATTAAAGCTGGGACTAGTATGGGCAAGGACCTTTTGGAAACGGGATTGCTACTTTAACTCAGCTTTGCTTGTTCCGGGGCTTTTAACCTCTAAACATCCAAGTGGATTTCTGTGCTCAGACCTTCAGATGTATTTTGGATCCTGCTTCCTTGAAATACATAGAAACCCAGCATCTAAATTTCTTGGTGAATGAGCTCTCCTGTATAGGAATGCCACAAACTTCAGCCAAATTTTTGCTGGCAAAAGGTTTTTGCCTACATGGATTCTAATGCTGAATTAAGATCCTATTGACTGCACATTCATTACTGGAGGGGTGGTATAATCTAGTATAATTTTATAATCAAAGAAGTATAGTTCTGACTTTAAAGATGGATCTACATTTAATCCCCTCTCCTGAACAGAGCTTACATTTCTGTGTTCACACCCATTTCCACATGATACAGCTCTTTTTCAAATTGAAGTTTGTAGTATATTGCAATATTTCTATGAAGCCAGCAGGGCTGATGTGAAGCTTTCTCTCACTGTGCAACGTTAACAAAAAGAATTAGTAAGAATATTCTCTTTTTCTTTGTTCCTAACAGCACTTTTCATGACACAGTGAGATTGTTATCCACAATTTATAATTCCTAAGAAAAAAATGCAAGCCTCTGCTCCTGCCTAATCATAGATGCGATATCAGTTAAACCTCAATGTGCTTAAACAAATCGAGTTTGTGCAAACATTTGTGAATATGCTATCATTTAAGTTGAGCAACTAATGAACTTCTTTATTGGCATACATCGAATTGCTAAAAAACTTATAGGATATTGCTCTGAAATAAAAGTCACACTTTGCACTTGGAAAAGCCTAGGTTCTCTATCAACAGGGAAAATTTTGTTCTCTATTATATTACCTTAAAACTAGAGGTAATTTGTACCGGTTTCAGGGGAAATTTTCTGAACTCACTGACTTGAGTTATCTCAGTATCTCTCATACTGTGGTTATCATAATTGGACAACTCCTGATGAGAATCTTCTTTCATGTTATGAGCATTTCAGTCCATAAGATATCACTCTATGTTTCTGAAGGAATGAGCTTAAAATGATGGTACATGTCATGATCTTGCTATAGTACAAGGAACTACTTGGCTACAGGGAGAAAATGAATGGGTGAAGAAGAAATATTTTGATCTGAGGGGACTGTGTCTCTGCTCCCCATTTGCAGGAAGGGGAGGTAAATACAATACTGAGTGCCAATCAATAATAAATGAAGTGCTAAATGGAAATGTAAGAGAGCAGCAACACCTCTTTCTTTCCTCTTCTTTCTCTTTCAGGAAGTGGAGAATTTAATTGACCTGGAAATCAATGGGTTCCCTTCAAGCTCCAAGACAAGAAGTGACAGGCACCAGGTACAGTTCTCAGAAATGCTTAGGAAAAAGAAAAAAAAATAAAAAAAATAAAAAAAGAGAGAGAGAGAAAGAAGCAAGGGAGAGAGGAACAATGCTTGGAAGTTCTTGGAAGTTCTCCCTAGGTGGCTAGTCCACTAGTCCATTTTCAGTGGTTCTGAGTGTGCAATCAGGTGGGACCAGCATGTCTTGATAGGCATGGAGACCTCTCTAGCTCTTGTCAGGAAAGTAACTGTTGTTCTTTATGCAGCTCCTGTCAAAAAAGGCTTTGTTCCATATCTGAATTCCTAGGTAAGACCATAATACAGATGCTAAGAAATGGCAATACTTGTCTATCTAACTTCATGTATGGGAAAAATCCCATTGACAGTGGGGCTTTTCCATTAGAAAATGGAAGGGAACTGGGAACCTAGGATGAAGACTACCAGTCCTGCTGGAATTCATATTTAACTCAGTTCAAGAGAGTACAGCACAGTGTCACATAGGAAATATGTTGGTGGAGTCAGAGGCCAGGGAAGAAAATTTATTTACTGCATGCTGATGCATTGCAGATTATTGTATTCTGACAAGTTTTGAAACAGAAACATTTTAAACTGAAATAGAAATGCTTACAATAACATTGCAGGACTTTTCTTGTGTTTTACATAATGGTAATTAACAATAATCATGAAATCAATTATTTGAAGATATTAACTTTCATTACATCAAATGAAAGAAAGGATGATTAGAAGGGACCTCACCAGAGGTCTGGTGCTGCCTTTCTTAAAGTTGGTCGGCATAGGATATACAAAAAATTGTCTTGAGTAAAGCTGAATTTCCCTGTGTCTTTGAAGTTAAGCACAGGCAACTATGATTCTTCTTTATTCTAAGGCTTTTTAAAAGGGGCCTCACACAGAGTGTAAATGTAAGTTATTCCCAGCCGAAGCCCCCATGACACTGCCAGAGAGATAGAATGTTTTAACATAAATGTGAATCAAATCAGCTCACATTTGCCAGACCGATGTTCAAATAATTTAATCAGTCTAAGCAGATACTTTCTCTAGCTGCACTTGTTCAGGGCATCATTTATTTTTAACACATTTGTATTAGTGCCATATTTATTGCACTCTCTCCATTCCTCGACTCTGTAAATACATAGTGATATATACATACACACGTAGTAATCTGTAGTTCTACTTATGGTCTTTATTTCAGCCTTCCCTTATATTCCTGCATAGTATTTCCCATCTTTTACCTATCAAATAAGCGATTCGCAAAGTGATTGCAAACTAGAACAATTAAGACTTCAGTTATATGATGAGTTATCCTTATGTTAATTGAGTCACAATAGTTGATTGTGTGAGATTAGGAAATGAGATTTTAAAAAAGCCTACCTGGAACAGCCTGCCTTGACACACTATCTATGAGCTAACAGCAATTATTGTTGATCAATACAAATGACTATTTCTCATATTATTGTTTTAGGGCTGCATTATTCTACAGTGAGCTCAGTAGCCCATTGGCAACAAAACAACACTCCTCTGTAGACCGTACTGATTTGTTGCAAAGGGAAAGAATTATTTGCTAAGCCTGAGTAAGGTGTTTAGATGTAATATATTTGCTCTTTGTGAAGAATTCCAGATATACAGTGTCTCAGGTGTGTGAATGGTCCTCGTGACCACAGAGAAGAGTGCCCCACAGTCTGGAATGCAGGTAACCTTGTGAACTTCTGCATGATGGTTCACTCTTATCTCTGTTTCATAGATAGATACCAGAGCTTATGTCTATATTGCAAAGCAGAGATTTTTGCAACATGGTCCCCAGTCTTGATCCTGAGCTCAGTTACCCAGAGCCCATAACTCACGAGATCACATCTATTTCCTTACTGGCCAGCTTGCCTGGCTTTCTCTCCATGAAAACTAGGGTGGAAAGTAAATTGGAAAGGAGAAAGACAAAGTAGTGTCAGCTGGGGAGCTCCGCAGGTCCCAGAGAATTCATACAACTTCAGAAACCAAGGTTAGTCTGAAAGACCATAAAAACTTGAGCTCTGCCAAGCCCTAGGTTTGAAATTGATCCTCTTGCACCTTGAGTGTCACTATCCCCAAAGAACTCAAGAGAGGTTGCAAGGAGAATGCAGTGTGTTAAAAAATGTGTTAAAAATTGGTTAGGAAATGGGTCACGTGAAGACAAGTGAAGCTATGAGCAGGCAACAACACAAAAAATTGGGAGGATATGCCAGATATATCTCATTCTCTTCCCGGTATCTCATGCTAGGCATTCGCTTTTCAACTTTTTTTCTCAATTTACAGATCCTTATCACTTTCCCTAGAAATTTGCAGATGTCAGTATAAGCGTTCTTTACTTCAAAGGCAGTACTGCAACTGTGAATTTGTTCTTCCTCTTTCACCAAGTTACACCTCAGAAGTACTCCGCAGACTCCTAAAGAAGCTGTGTACTTCATTCTGAAACCTGCAATAAACAAAATATCCCATATGTGACTTAAAACAAGTGCAATCAGATCTCTTGTAGTACTTTCCGGCCTTAGACAACATGGCTGCTTCCTCCACTGACAAGGCAGGAGGAGCCAGGGCCTGGGCAGCCCTGGGTAACGACATATAGTTTGATGTACTCAGGATTTTCTTGATGGTAGACTGCACAATAATTGCAACACTCACACACAGTGATCCTCATGAAGGGCTGAATATCCATAGCCTTCCTAGGGATTGAGTGAGGAAGAGGCCTCTCAGCGCCTTGAAAATAGAGCTCAGCACCTGTGAAGACCAAGTCCTAAAAACAACTCCTGAGGCACTTGTTTCCTCTGCCCTATTCAACTATTTGTCACACACAGGATATTGGATGAGACGTTGCTTTCTGTCATCAGCAGAACTGGAGGCAGTATAAAGGCAAGGAGCAGGCACTAATCCTAATACCATAAATACCATAAGCCTATTTACCTCCACCATAGCCCCTGGAAGATGCATATTTTCAGTAGTGACACCATCACTAAAACTTAATATAATTATCTACTCAAATAAAATTATCTACAGCTCTGTCCTTCTCATATAGTGGAATGATTGCACCCTGCAACCCTTGAGATGCCAGGTACTCTGGAAATCCCACTGGCTGCCCCATCCTAACAACAGCAATCGGTGCCACTACAGGTACAAGTGATAAATTCATGTTTCAATCAACACTTCCCTCTTCTCACTCATACTCATGAAAAAAAAAAAAAAAAAAACAGAAAGGAAACGAATGCATTTTGGAAGCTTTTTGTCCCCTTCCCAAGGGGAATTAGGAAACCTGACCTCCACTGAGAAGCAGAGAAGTAGTGGGAAAATCCCCTTTATGCTAAGATCTTGTTCTATTCTCAGCTGGTTTTGTTTCAGTTGAGGTTGGCTTAGTCTTAATTTATACTCATGGTCGTGATTTTTCCTGCCCCAAGGCGATGTGCAGCAGTCATTGTTCACAGGTAGGTTCTTTATCAGGGGTCAAGCGTTGGGTTTACTGTACAGTGGTGTTTCTAGGGTCTTGTGAAGGTCTGAGCAAGCTCTATGCTTTACAGAGTGTCTCTACAGACCTATAAACTTCCAGCTCCTAAAATGCCACTCTGGATGTTTCAGGCAGAGCCTATGTAACCATGAAATAAAATCATGAATTTGTTTTCAGTCAGATGAGGAATCCTGTAGTGGCTCTATCCATCTTTAAGGGATCCTTAAAATTATCTCCTTAAAATATTGTTGTGCAACCTATTACTTCTTATGCAGACCTAGGTTTCCTGCTAACAGTACATAAATTAACTCCCAACAAGCTTACTAAATCTATAGCAACCTTTTTGTGGATGATGTGACTACAGACTGTTATCAAAAGCATCTTCTGTGATTTCGTGTCCTCTCGGATTCAAGCTCCACCTTTATTTTAAAACCCGAGATGAGATTGGTCTGTTTTGGTACCCCGTTACCGTTTAATGATTGATATCTGACCTAGTCACTCCAAGGCTCCCATTCATCATCAGTGGAGTTGAAGGGCTCGGTCCACTTGTCTAAACACAGGTACTTGGTGAGGATGTGAGGTAACGTACAGAGTCCGAGACATCCATCCGAGGTGTCAAGTATGATGCAGGACCTACAGGAGACCTGTGGCCTCCTGGGGACACAGCTGGAGGCCCTAGCACACCTCCAACAGTGCTGGGTGCCCACTGCCCCTAATCAACACATTTTAGGGCATAATTCACTCAAATAAATGGTAGCATCTGTTTTCAGATCGGAGGAAGCACTCCATTGACCACAAAGAGCAGATGCCCATTAGTTGCGTCAGTAGCACCAAAATAAACAGCAACTTTAACCAATTGCATCTTCCCCTAGAACTAGGAGAGCCAAATCCCATCCCAGACTCTCTTTCTTACATGAGTTAACTAAAAAGAACGGTTCAGATGATAGCCACAGGATGTCACCACCTCTGTGTATAAATTCTAAATAGGAGCATTCGTATGGCAGTAAAAAAAGTACTCAGTTACCATTGTTTCAGCCCTTCTATGCAGAAGAGTAACTGCGCAGGTTAAATATATATTAGTGTTTATATGCAATAATATTCATTACACAAAAAATGATAGTATAAATCTATATTGTATACAATGCCGTAATATAAATTAGATAAAAACAAATAAAAACAAAAACAAAAAGATAAAAACAAAACAAGCTAA
>NW_010580747.1:0-55281 GCF_000705375.1 Tinamus guttatus
CTCTGATTTGCTATCTGCCACAGTCCCTGTTCAGCTGATGTAGTAGCTCCACTAATCTTTACAGGAGGACACTCGCTGCCTTTGGCCTGTGCAGGGTGCCGTCTTCCCCTGCTCCAGTTCCCCTGCTCCCGTTCAGCTGATGTAGTAGCTCTACTATCTTTACAGGAGGACACTCACTGCCTTTGACCTGTGCAGGGTTCCTTCTTCCCCTGCTCCAGTTCCCCTGCTCCGGCTTGGTGTCTTCACAAAGCCAACGCCACTGGGAGCTTCTGCTGGCCTTTGCAAAACGAGGATCTGGACTAAGAAAAAGGAGGATGGCTTCCCACCTTCTCTCAAGTCCATTATTGTGTTCGCTAAAGACTAGGTGTAATATTTTTAATAGTGAATTTAAGAAAATAAAAAATCTTATTTAAACAACAGGAAGAGGAATCCCACAGTCTGTTGACTAACAGTGAACATGGGACACAATAGCACATGAGGATACCCTCTATCACCACAAGCCTCTTTTGTAATTCTGCCATTAAAAAAATGTGTTTAAGGCCATAAGAGTTTCAAATCATGTAATGCACAGTCTGCACCACAGGATACAGCTGGGTCAAAATTGCCTCTGACCCCCGTAATACCCTTTTTTGAAAATAAAATTTAACAAGCTATTTGAAGTGCAGATGATTTGTCTTAAAACATTTAAAACAACTGTCAGCAGTGTAAGTACATGTACTAGCCTTTTCTTCCTGCAAGTAAAATGTGAGGTTTCATCTTGTTTTGACTTCATGGGAGAAGACTCCTGATTATTGACAAACTTGTTTCTCTCTGAATTAAAACGGTCACTGGATCAGCATCATTTCAGTTACAATCAGATAAACTTTCAACTTTTTCACATGAATTCACAGCTGACATCTGGCTATGACAAAAGATCTAGGAAAAACTTGTTGGAAGAGATGAAATACAATAAGTCAAGGCAGAACTATACTGAACAAAAAAACAATAAAAAAAGGACCTTGCATGATGCCTATATACACTGAAACTGCAATACACTGCAGGAGTAAAGACAAGAAAGGCGAAAGGTAGAAAGGAGGAGGTAGAAAGGCTGTATTTCATTAAAACATGTTTGATTTTGTGCTACTGAGGTACAATCACAATACAGCTCCCCGTAGTGCCTGAAGAGTTGGTAGATTCTGAAAACGCTGTGGCAGTAGCATTAAAGAAAGGCAGTATGGCATTAGGCAGCATGAGTAAGAACAATAAATTATTTTCTCTATCATATAAACAGGTTATATCTCTAGCATGACTTAAAGTGATCCTTAAAAGTTCTCAGTTATCTTATATGTAAAACGGCTTACCTGCCTAAAGTAACATCAAATAATAATAGAGGCTGAGCCTCATACATTCCTTTCCAACAGTGCAAGAACTGGAAAAATACATGATTCTTGCCTAAGGCACAGGGCAATTTCCCTCATGCTGCAGTACATCAAATAGGCAGATTGTCTGATTTCCAAAGCATATTATAGCAGGAGTATACTGCAACTTTGCCTCTCTCCCTACAGCCTCCTGAGCAAAGGTTGGGCTTGCATTGCCTGTAATAAATTGGCGAGAGTTGGCAACACTGAAACAGAAACAGTGTGCGAGGAGAAGCTTGAGGAGGAATTTGAAAAGATATGGGCTCTGATTAATGGGCTGGAAAGACCATTTTAGCTGCTGAAGCTTAGAGAGACCGAAAGGGTATGATTTGGGAATTAGGGATATCAAAACATGGGAGTTCAGAGTAATCAAGGAAGGAGATAATTAGCATAGAAAGAACACAACTTTTAGAAGCAGATGTAAGGCCATATGAAAATGCTTTCTAACTTTAAGACGCATGTACACGTCTGAATTAAAACCCTGTGTTTTCTCAGGGAATAATGCCCAGAATCACCCTTTAAAACTAACTCCTTCCATTCTGCTATCTGAAAAGGCAGTGAGTGTGGTCGAGTTGGGAATCCGTGTGGAGTGGGCAGGGGCAGCTGCGTGCTGCAGTGTATCCTTGCTCCGGACCGAGGGCAAGTGGGTATGAGAAAAATGCTGGCACCAGGAGCCAGCCTGGGCGTGCGGAGACCCAGCAGAGCCCCAGTCAACCCAGCAAGTTCTTCTGTGCCCTGTGGTGGAGCGGGAACAGTTTGCCAGGGAAAGAAACCCTCCAGAAGCCAGGCTGGGGCGGGAGCTGGTGCGTGTGCCAGGTCCCCCTTCACAACTCTGTCAAAGTCACCTCAAGCTTCTAGCAGCTCCCAGTGCAGCCCCTCACTGTCACCCGGGATTAAAGGATTCACCATCAAGAAAACAATCTGAATTGACTCTTCTTGGAAAAAGGATACTGGGCTAGTTAGCCTTCTAGCGTGACCAAAAATGTTCACAAGGGCAATGTCAATAAAATGATCAGGACCTGCCTCAAAGTAAAATATGAAGTTGGTCTTAAATTCTTTACCAAGAAGTCTTAAATACTTTGCCAAGTAATTCCCAAATTAGCCTTTGCTGCACTAAGTAGCAGATCCATGGTAATCTGCATGGAAATTTAGAGGCTGAAGTAAGGGACGCATGCCTGGGTGACGGCCTGGCCTTGGTTTTATACTTCTTAGATGGGCTGTGGGAATGGAAACAAGCTGGGAAAGGGACCCCCATTTCTGATGTGCCCTGAACAGAGGAATGAAGGCTGAAAGATACACATAGCCGCTGGGACAGGGGGAAGGGAAGATAAGAAGAAGAAGGGATTTTCAAAAAGAAAGTGTCAGCTCTTTGGGTGGGGATGTAAACACCCTTTATGTGCATCTACTTCTGACACTACTTACATCTCAGCTTATCCCTATCAAACTGTGAAAAAACTTTAACATAGTCGTGTAAGTAGCATGATCAACCGCATCAGCTGCTATTGTGCAGAGTTTCACATGCTGTCTGCAAGCAGCATAAGTCCAGATGCCTGGTGGAGACCAGCTACGCAAGGGAGATCCAGTGAAATGGTATTAAAGGGATTAGCTTCTTAAAAAAAGGCAAAGTGCTTAGTCAGAGCAGAAATCTCCTCCTAAGTTATTTACTGTCTTCTGGACTGGAAGCTTATTCATTATAAAATCCCCAGTGTTCCTCTCCCCTACTCTTTTTCTGCTCTTGGTCGTCCTGTGGTTTGTAACAGTTTGGAAAACTTTAGGGGCATTCCTAAGTGGTTACAGATGTGTAAGGATGCACACCACAGGCCACTTCATCAAGAGGATGACATAACCCTGCATGCCAGCTTCAAAAGTAGCTCATTTAATATTGAACTTGGAGACATGACTGTCCCAGCCCCACTGTGTGCCTGCTGAAAGTGATAGGATTATAAGAGCAGCTGGCAGTGCTCTGTTCCAAGAAAGCTCACAGCATTATTCAGTCTTGAGTTCCCTCTTCCTTTTGGAGGTATTTGATCCTTAATCTCTTCTATGGATTCTTAACCCTTTTGATGTACTTTTCCACTCCACAAAGTTTTACACATACACATATCTTTATACTAGAATGGAGGGAAGGTTAATATGTCACAGTTGCCCATCTCTTTTGCTCATTACTCAAATACTTGGAAACTACACATTTGCCTGAAGAACTATCTAGCATTTCCTATATGAAAGTGAGAACAGACAAGTAATATTTTCATTAAAACTCATTGCACTGTTTCTCCTGAATCAGAGTGCACAACTGGACAGTGTTAATATGATGCTGCAGAGTTGCCACGACCATAAAATACAAATACAGATGGTTATCTGTATGACAGCAGCATTTGCCATGTACTTTGCAAGCAGAACCAGAACACAAGTATCACCTAGAAAGGGTCAAAGCCAGCAGTTGTTAGGTGGCTTCTGTTCCACCCTCTACTCTGCTTGGGCATCCTGGTTAGGACCTGCTTCCACTTCTCTACATAATGACTTGTATAATTAAAAGGTAACTATTTTTTGCTGTGTATGATCACACAGCTATGTATTCTTAGCTATTTATTTCCCTCCCAGAGGTGAAATGGCAAGCCAAGTGGAAATTATCAACACGAGATAGCTTCTACAAAACAGATGTTACCAACATTTTCAAAAGAACAGATGAAAAAGCCAGGCCTCAAGAACTCGTCAAGAAAATGCAAGAATCTGTGACAAGGAGAAGACAGAACCAAGATGTGCTTGGTTGAAGAGAAGGAGTGAAAATTGCGCAGAGGGGTATCAACATTCTGATAACTAAACAAACAACAGGAAAAAAAAGGATATTTGTGAATAATTTGTGAATATTTGTGAAACAAGTTGGGAAACGCCTATGCTCTGAGGACATGAATACTGTTCCTATAACAGTGTTCCTACTGTTCCTACAGGAACACAAAGGGATGCAAAGGGGTTTGGGATGCAGCGAGGATGCATTTTGAAAGGGCCGAAGACACAGTAATGAACACTGCTGATGGCAGAGGTGAGCTACGTCCTGATCCCTTTTTCCTTCCAGTGAGCTACGTCCTGATCCCTCTTCCCTTAAAGATCCTGCACAAAACAGACGGGAAAATGCAGAAATAAACACTGACAAACAGCCAACGGATAAATGGGAAGAAAAAGGTAACTGGAGCAGTAATTGGTGTTGCCTGGGAAATGGTGAAGTTAGGGAAATAAACAATGACCTTGAACTGCATTGGTGAAGTTCCTCCATGGGAAGAGTACTGTACAGCTGAGGGATAGTATTTCAGTACTGTCATAAAAACACTACATACAATTCAAGAAATGCTGCCCATCACAAAGGTTTCTTTGTAACCACCTGACCACTGGAGTTTAGCCCCTTGTAATTTTTTCCCAGTTCTTGTCTATTTATTCAGTTCCTACTATCAGAAAATCCAAGAAATCTTTATCAAGTTAGATTTACATACAGATGTATTTTTTCTCTAAGGAAGACAGTTTAATAATTTAGATGGCAGCTCTGTACTGTGTCATTTCTTTGATTTCAAGAGATAGTGCCGCTAAGTAGAAAGGTAGTCTAGGTAGGCTTAAATGACCACATTTTTACTACTAATCTATCACCTAGCATTCAGCCTGTCATATTTGGCATGTACGAAAGGTTACCGTATATTCTTTTCCTTATATAACACTTCAAGGAAAAATCATCATCTTGCCCCAATTACAGCAAGAAGCTCTATCAAACTATCACTCCTACGTAACGTAAGATACTGTAGAGCACTGGGAGATACTGTGTGAAGGCCAACGCTCAACCGTACGAGATCCCATACTGCAAGGCATGTGTACGAAGGCAAGGTCTGAATAACCCATCCTGGCCCTAGGGGATGCGCAAGCCCACAGCAAGACTACGGGAAGGTGACGACTACTTGGGATTTCTTCACCACAAAGGGGCAGCAATGGCAGATTACCAAAGTGGAGGAAATTTCCAGCCTTCCAAAGAGTAGCAGAGAAAGGTCATACGCTATTAGTATATTAAAATCACAGCAAAAATTACATTAACATAGTAACATTCCCAACCCTCTGAGCCTTCTACTCTTAGTAACCTAACAATAGCCCCCACCTTCCCTTGCAGATATAAAGATCATCCTCAATGAAATAAGATCAGTCTGGTTAAAAACTTCTCTACCAGATGTTTCAATCAGCGTATCCGAAAATGTTGTGTGGTGGGAAGCACATATTGGCACATGCCTAAGATGAGACTCTGGGAACCTCTTCCTTCTCCATGGCTATAAAGTCCAGCTTCTTGCTTTGTGATCACAGAACAAATTTCAAGCCGACTGCCGCTGGCCCAAAGCTAGAAATCACTTCATTTGATATCCTGGCCAGGATACATTGGAAGGAAGAAATTTCACATTTGGAAAAAAAAATGCACAGAGAAAACTTCTCTGGAAGTAGCAAGAGACAACCCGCCCCCACCCAAAGAGACAGACCCCGGGAGCCTGGTCAGGGCTCGGGAATGCAAAACCCGAGGAGGAGAGGGCAGCTGTGACCAGCACATGGCTCTGCAAGCCACCGTGCCACGGCCCCGGCACGGCAGCCCCATCCAAAAATACCCCCCCTTTTTTTTCTTCAGCTTAAGACACCACTAAGACTTCTTTTTTTCTTCTTTCTTTACTGCTGAGTTCTGGCAAAGATGTGTGAAACTTTCCAAACTGTTTAACAGATTACACAAATGGCCAGCAGTAGCGAAGCGGGGAGAGATGCCTCTGCCTCAGTAATGAATTCTGCTGTAATAAAATTCCCTTTCAGTGAGGCCATGACTCTTGTCCTAGTTGAGTCCCTTCGGAAGAAAGGGGAAAATGGAAGGAATCGAGTATAAAGCAGAGAGCCGGCTGAAACGACTCTTCGGGGCCTTCCCTGCAGCGCTGGCACTCAAAGTGGTACCTGTGCTGCAGGAAGACTCCTCAGCTCCAGCAACACTAATTAAGGGCACTTTGGAAAATGCCCTTCAATGCCCCGCTGTGACTGCTGCTCTGCTCACAGAATTTCTCCCTGAAGTCCTCTCTAGTCTTTTGAAGCCCTACTGGAATATGCGCCACACGGTCTGGGGCGAGGAAGCTGCTTGCACGGGATGGGACCTTCGTTTAGGCTGTTAATTTACCAGGTGCAGCGCGCACGGAGAAAAGGCAGAAAACGGGGCTGAAACTGCTCAGGGGCCCTGCAAGGAGCCGGCTTGAGAGAAAAGCAGGCAAAGCTGCAAAGGCTGCTCCTCAGCTGCCTCAGCAGCCAGAGGGGAAACGGGGTAAGGACAGGGCATATTTATAAGAGCCTCTCCGAGAAGAAAAAAAGCAGGAATTGTACTTGGAAGTCCCGTGCGCCTATGTGAGCGTATAAGAAATGTACGTACACAGCAGCAGGGGGAACTGGATGAACTACGGCTAAGCACACGCAGCAGGGGATACATGTCAGGCAGTGGGTGCACGGATCTGCACAGCAACCGGCACTGAGGCTGGAGGGGCAGCACCCTGCCAGCAAGAACAAGATTTTAAGTACGAGGTGCTCCGCTGTGTATCAAGAAGGAAGACCACCAAAAAACAGATTAAAAATCCTAGCTAATTTTCCTCTGGCCAAATCTAACAGCGAGCAGACCTTCCAGAAGACTCGTACGTATTCAGACTGCAGCAAGAGTGGGGAAACTTAAGCAGCTCCTGATAAGAGCAAATCATTAAAATTCAAGTTTCCCCGAGAACAGCAAAGCCGGCCAGAGGCTACTGACCCAGAGGCAGCTACTGAAGGACAGCAGGTGCACGTAGATCTTGCTGCTCTTCTGCTGCTAAATCTCCCATTAGATGATGTTGGCTACAGCAGTGTCGAGGGTGAGCTGGCTTGAAAGGAGAAAAAAATAAAAAAAAGATATCAGATGCGAACAATAACTTCAGAAAAGGGGAGCACGAAAAAACATACCAGAACTCTAAGCAGTTTGACCCGGATTTTGACCCACTACTCAGGCAGACAGTTTTCATCCTAAAAGACAGAGATTTATGACAAGCTTGTCATTAAGTTTCCTGAAGAACTAGTAAACTTCTGTATTCTGTTGTTCTCATCCCACTTTCAAAAAAAATGAATGGAAGTGTTACACATGAATCAGATCACTCCTGTTTGGGTGCCTTTTCCCCAGTTCCCCGTTTTATCACCTGTGTTTCCAGATGCCTATCAGTACTCTGGCTTCAATGGTGCAAAATCACAGCTCTGTTCACAAATTCTCCTTTCACAGAGACATAAGGACTTACAACATACATTGGTCAATATACTTAGTGCAGTTGTGCTTCTGTTTCGGAGAGAATAGATTTTTAATTTTATTATTTTACTTATTATTTTACTAACCTAGCTGTAATTTCAGAGTTTGAGCAATTACTCTGTTTGTGAGATGCAGTGAGCACCTCCTGGTTTAGCATGAGCCTTACCCAGGTACCTGCACTACACCAGCAACACTGGAAAAAACAGAATACGTATTTCAAAGTGTCATTAGGGAGATCTACTCTAAAGTGTGGAAGTGCAATTGCTATGCATTGTGACATTAAAAAAGGAAGTTTGAATACATATGCATTTTTAATATACTATTTCATACAATGTACAATGCAAAGATGATGGTCTAAACCTCACTGAAAAGCTAAATAGCCTTATTACTGCTGTTAAGTTCTTCCTTTGCAGCTTTTGTTCTGTAATTTTGACCTTAGTAGATGTTTTCACTTAGCAAACACACACTTTTAAGAAAGTTTTATGTATGCAAATATTTGATTGAAGACAATGGAATAGTGAGAAAAAATAAAGAACCTGCAAAATCGGGACCTTGCGCTGAACTTGGGTTTTGTTTGAGGAAAGAAAAAAAAAGTCTTGTTTTTCCATGTATCAGTAAAGTAACAGCCAAATTTCAAGTGTTCTGTAATTTATAAGCAATTAATAGTTACCTCAAATTCTGCTCCCTTAAAATTCTGCAGCCCTTAACATTCAAAATACTCTTGGTCAATATGATATTGTTATTAAAATTACAGATTAAAGCCAAGAAAAAAAATACTTTTTGCTCAGAGCTTGTTGACTATCTTCTCTGACTAAAGCCAATACATTAAGCTGAAGTCCAAATCAGTCTTAAACTACTACTAAAAACGTAAAACTGAAAGTCCCCTGATCCAAGAACCACCTACTAACGGTGACAGCATTAACTGTGGCAGAACTGCCCCTGTCTTCAGCTCTGTGACACCAATGTCCTCCAAATAGTTCCGACAGGGCAAATCCCAGGGCCCCAAGAAGAGATGGGAATGCTCCTACAGGCGGCTCTATAGATCCTGTATCTGGAAGAGCACCACAGCCCAAAGTCCTCAGGACACTAAACAATTCACTTCACGTGGCCAACATACTTGACTTACCACAGCATGAACAGGTACATTACCTGCAACTACTTGGGAAAGCACAGACTCACTTTACGCTGAAGATACTGAATTGCACAGCTAAAATGCTGGCACCCACCAGTATTGAGGCTGGACGACTGGAACGCGAATAATGCTGTTAACCCAGCAGAATTAGGTAAGCCTCATGGCTTTCCAATGACTTCGTTTTTGTCTGCACTAACTTTACCTCCAAATCTGCATGTCTGAAACTCCACACTGTTCAAGTCTGCTTAAAGTGGTTACGTCTTTTCAGTAAATCTTTGATTGTTCTTTCTCCTGGCTGCAGAGCTGTCTGCCTGCAATTTCTCAAAAGAGAGCCAGGATTTCATGTCCACTGGCCCCTGCATTCCTGCCAAAGCCCTGCAGAAATGAGAGCTGCTGCAGCTGCCAGGGTTTATTTACACACATTCCTGCCTCAAATTGAATTAATGAGCATAATTTAACTCAGGCAATGTCCTCCACAGCTCTTGTTTCTCTTTGCCCCTCTTGACATTTCTTTCTCTCACACAACTGCTCTTGCAGCCTTTCTTAAAGCAGTACCTAAAGAGACTCTAGTGTAAAAAGTAATTGCAAGTTCACTGCAGATCCCATTTGACCTGGTAAGTTTGTACATCTCTGCTTACAGCCTCCTTCACAGGAAGCCTAGGGCTCCCTTAATTAGCTCTCAGAAAGTTAACTTGAACTCACTGGCTGGTTTTAATCCTTGTTTCCTACTTTAGCAAAGAGCCTCCAGTCTGAGAGTTACACAAGCTCATAGCTCAGGAAAAGCTCTGAGACAAGAGATATGAGAGCAACTGATACCACGACACATCTACGGAAGCTGTTTAAGGTTCGAGCTCACACACTGCATACTTGGCAAGTCTTTTCTACATAGTCTCCCTGTTCATTTTTTTTGCCCTCTGAAAGAAATCTGAAACTCTGGATCCACAGCCCACGGATTCCCAGCATTAACAGCCCCGAGGAGTCTGTAGAGACTGGTTACAGATACGGAGCCTTTTTATCCCACTATATAGAGCAGGGCAGGATTTCCCACATGTTATGTCAAAGACAGACCGCAAAAATATTTTGCCAAATAGTCACATCCATGTGACTAGTGAAGCCACCCGTTTCCCCATCTATTATCACATTATCCGCATGTGTGTATTGCACAAGGCTTGGAAGCCTTGGAAGAGAAGCTGTATAATTCTACAAGCACCAGGGACATCTCGCTGAAACACGAGATCCACAGGAAACCAGGCTGCTGAGCACACGGCAGTTTGGCTTTCTGGAAGGAGTGTTCTCTTGCCATGTTCCCACAAGTCCCACAGACCTACATGTATCTAGTCGGGCTAACTTGGGACGAGGATTTTTCTTCCCTTATGCAAAACTATCCAGATCCTTAGGGGTATTCTGGAGAGGATACATTCCAAGACTTGTGGCTGAAACCACAAGGAATTTCAAGGACCTGATGCAGCAAACCCCACAAACAGCAACTATTCAACCAATCCTAATAAAATCAATAGAATTGATTGGGTGAAAATCAGCTACTTAACCACAGCAACAGAACACGCAGCTTGTCTGGCATGTGAGTTAAGAGACCATGGAGCCTCTCCTGAAAAGCTCATTGCACTCAGAGTATAAAGGATGCAGCTTTCGAGTGGGATGTCAACTCTCTCCTTCAGCATGTGCAGCACTATAAGCTAATACACACAATACTGCTTTCTACCCCAGTGTTGCAGGTGAAAAATAACTTCAGTAGTGAATCCTAAGAGGCAGCAGAGAATTAGGTGTGTGTGCGGGGGTGCACAAATGTCCAAAACCGAACTTTTTTGCTCTCAAAACAGAAGCCTGCTCCTTGCTAGCTGCAGCTGGCATGGGCTCGTTATAAACTTTGATAACATCTGGACTAACAGAAAGGGCATAACCTGAATCTTCCAATTAACAGAGACATATGAGACAGTACCAACACTAAGGAGGCTGATCATGCTTTGTGTTTCTGCACATAGGTTATTTAGAGTGGGCTTGAGGGGCTGGGTAAAGAAGTGGTAGGGTCACAAAAGAAGCCCCCCACTCAAAAAAGAAAAGTAATGATCTTGGAAAGAAAAACGGACTTAAGATGAAGATCCTTGCTGGAGGAAAGATCGAGAAAATGGGTGAAGATCCATGAGAATAGGGAGACGCATGAAGACAAATGTCAGAGGATCCCCAAGGATCTTGACTGGTAACCCCCAAGGCCAGTAACTACAAGCAGTAGAGAGGTAGGAACTGACTCAACTTTCCAGCCACCTTCCTGGGCCAGCAGTGACCTGCCTGCAGGGAAGGGAGGATGAGACCTCGGGAATGAAACACTGGGATGGGGGCGAGAATCAAGCAGGGTAAGAAAGAGCTCAGGTTCTGAAAGAACTCCAGTATCCAGACCCTCTATGGGTCGTTATTTACTCTGCTATTTACTCTGGCTGAATTTGAGTCCTGGCAGGCACCTTGGGATCAGCTTAACCTTGTAAAACTACAAAGAGTTATAAAACAATTCTTCTTCCTTATAGAATAAAACAGCATAAACCTTTGATTTCTTTTTCCCCACTACAAATATCGTAAAACCAGACCATACTTCTCCAAAATTTCAGTTCAAGATCAAGCTAGCAATTAGGCTTTCAAGTTCTCTTGTAGTCCCCTCTGTCTCTATCCGACCTTCCCCTGTTCCTCAGTAATACTTTGTCCATGAGACTTGCCACTACAATGCAATATAACACAGGTCCCTGGACCCTTGAAAACCATTTTGGATTTTGTGGCCGAGCCTCCAGTTCCTGCTCTCCACACACCTCCCGGTGTGTGTGGAGGTGCCAGCCGTTCCTCACACACTTTCTGCACGAGAAGTGGTGGTCAGACCCTTCAGCCTCAACAGGGTTTCGCCCAGCCCCCAATCACAATGGCACTTTTCATAAGCACATAAGGGAAATAGCTTGACAGAGCCTTTTTTTTGTCCCTTCCTCCCTCGACAGATGCGGATCTTGTTACTCCATGTGCCCACTTCTCCCTCCTTCCTTTTTTGATCTCCTACCCTCTCTCTCTCTTTTTTTTTTTTTTTTTTAGTGGCATGCAATTTTATCCCAGCACATCGAAAATCAATTGTATAGCACTATCAAAGAAATCCACCATCATTTCCTCTGACTTTTACATCAGTAGAGCAGAGAAACTTCACTTGAATTTGGCAAGACCTTCCCTGAATGCAGCTTCTGTTCAAGAAAAATTACAAGTGGTTACTTTGCATGTTTCTTTCAAATTATGGGCAAGACAGAAACCTAAAAATATCCTTTTTGGTACAACTTTATTACAAATACACTCAATATTCCATAACAAGAATATTTTTTCCATATGTGAGAAAAGCATCAGATATCAGCTATCCTACTGTATGTATATTTAATATGAGATTAAAAATATCAAACAACAGATTACATTGATACACAAACTACAGGACTAATAAAAACAAGAGCAAAATGAAATCCTTCAACACATCTACTAAAACACATACTGACTCAAAACACTACTCCAACGAAGTTGTCACAAAGATGAGTCACTTTGTACAGCCTAAGATTACATGAGGTCTTGAACTACTGGCCGCATTATCTTGTCCCTCGCACGCACAATTTGCACATCTGTGCAATGGCAAGCAATGAATTGAACAAGTCGTGCAAACAGAAGCCAACTCTTCTTCAGCCTATCCCCTTCCTCCATGCCCTCTCCCCAAACAAGACTTGCCCCAGTCCACCACAGCGTGATTGACACAAGATTTCAACCCATATTATTCTATCATCACCTTAAAGAATGAAGTGAAAGAAATAAGTTTGGTTATTGTGGCATTCTAGGCCCATTTCTTTGAGATGATTTGGCAGCTCCCAGCTGTTTAACAGGGACATAGTGGTAAGAAGTGATCTTCGTAGAAACCAAAAGTGCAGTTCGGACAAACATTCAGTTTTGTTGAAAATAGGGGAAAAAATCAACTTTGGGTCAATTCTAACACTTATTTTACAGTTCAGGCACTGTACTGAATCCTCTCCTTTCCCAGCACGCTCAAAAAAATCACCGCACACTAAAAGAGGAAAAAAAAACATACATACATGCATATATATGTGTTTTTGTGTTTGTGTATGCCTTTTGTGTGCGCATGAAATAGTACCGTCCCTGAACAACTGCAATTCCTGGCTTCAGCCTTCTCTGCACTGACCTTCTGCACTCTACAGTAAGCAGCAAGTTATCCTCCGTGATACCTAGTACAAAAGGGAGACTCTTCTGAAACTGCTTGTTGTAAGATGCTTGGAAAGAAATTGCCAGTCTTAATGGTGGAAACAAATCTCCCATGCCAGCAGTGAACTCCCTGTGGCTGCCATCATTTGTTTTTATACTACAGTGAATAATGGTAGCACACCTAATCACGAGTGAGGGTCCTTCCTATTTTAAGGTGTTACGTTCCAGACTCTGCCTGTGTTGTTCTCTCTCCATATTTCCTTCCAAATCCACTGAACCACACAGTGCTCTAGAGAAAACACAACTCTCTGGAGGTGTACATGGTTGTCTGCTCAGCACTATTCTTTTAGCAATTTTTTGTTTTGTTTTATTTTGTTTTCCATAGACTCCTACATATGCCTTCCAACAAGGTCACTGGTATAGAAATACCAGCTAAAGCTGTGTACATGCAAATGAAAAATGACACTCCAGCAGCCAAACAGGGGCATTTGGATTTCCTCGCAGGCGCTCCTAAAACGTACAACATTTGGATTAAAATCACTGTCTTGACCGTATCCACCCTGATGCAGGATCAGTGCAAGACACCACCAGAGCCACCAGCTGCCGAGTGCAGGGGAAAGCAGCAGGCTGCATCAATCCACCCCACCAATGTGCGAGTTACCTGGGAGGCTGCTGCACTTCAGAGCTCTCTGCTTTTGAAGCCTGTGCACCCATGGTAGTGCTAGAACAATGTAATAGACATCATTCCCACTCCATAAGGCTTTTTTTTTGGATCAAGTCTTGACAGAATACTACTGGGAAAAAGAATGAGCTCATGAAATCCATACTGTAGGGAGGAAAGGGAATAAAGGTGTATTGCAAATTGATGTGGAAATACTTTCCCATGTAACATTGCTCGGTTTGTCCCTCACAAAAATGCAATTCAAGGAGCCCAGGAAAGAATGATCAAGCCTGGGGGTTGTGAGGAACAGGCTCAGGAAAAAAATAAACACACCCTTAAAAATGAGTAAATTTAAAAATAA
This sequence comes from Tinamus guttatus, assembly GCF_000705375.1. The sequence continues at coordinate 14,098 of NW_010580747.1, forward strand.
ATGTAACATCTATCTCCCGTCCCCCCAAAATGAATAATCCTCTCAACAAAGTCTCATATATCTGCTAGCTGGGTTCTCCTGTGTCCATCTGAAAACAAGGGGTGACTTATGTGTGACCAGAGCACGCTATAAAACCATTGGTTGCAAATCACACAGTCATCTCCTGCCCTCTGGCCTAGATCCCCTCCACTGCTCATGGTATTTTCTAAAGGAGCCAAGACTTTATTGCTGTGAGCTTGAAAGGCTCTTTGGAAACTGCCTCCCGTACACCCTCCTGCTTTGGCTCCTAGAGATTATGGCAAGAGCAGCACACTGAGCCCTCCACTGGCACGTTGTCTCTCCCCATCCTCACAACACTGCCCAAGCTGGGCTGTAGGCTCTGAGTAGGACCAGGAAATCACGCTGTGCCTTCACAGTGCCTGGTGAAACCCGGTGCGGCTGGTTCCTCTCTACAACAGAAAGAGGGGAGTGTTAGGCTGGGAACCCAAGTTTTTTGACCATGAAGTCCTCCAAACCCCCTCTGCCTGGCATCCTGTTGTGCCTATGAAGCTTATTTTCAAAACACATCCAAGGCCAAGAGCTTAGCAAGATGCTGAAAAACTGTCTGGTTACTCTCCAGCTGTACTATTTCAAAGAAAGCTTTTTTATTTTTCCCCCTTTTTTGGGGGGGAGGCAAGGGGGAAGTAGGCAGTTGTTTGTTTTCAATAGGGATGTAGATAGATCCTCTCACATATGACATAAACCCACATTGCAGAGCTCCTTGTTTCGCCTAAGTTTCTAATGCAAAATGCAGTAGAAATTGTGTGGTGCAGTAGGGCAATTCATATGGTCCTGTTTTTTCCAAACTAGTCAACATGGCTCTTCTGCAGACATGAACATTAATACACTGCCTCTGGTACAACACAGTAGCTGCTTTGCTGAATTTTTGAGTCAGCTGTTTCTAATTAAGAAAACATTGACTAGGATATCTTCCAAACATCTTCCCACAAACATGCATCAAGACTTTGCCACTTCTAAATATGATGAAAAAAAAAAGGCTTAGGGGAAATTTTGAAGGGTATGAACAATTTCGTACACAAAACTGTGAATAATGTTATAGTTTTTGAAGCATAGTCCATTACCCTAGATCTATAATTCTGTCTCGAGTGAAGGAGCTTGTTTCTGCATTCCTGGACACAGTTATCCCCCCACATCCTAGAAGCTGCGTATCCAGATAATTTGCCAATTACACAGAAGCATAAACATTTTGTGTATGATGTGTTTTATTTCCATGTAAGCTCCCGACCAGTGCTTAAGCTTGTTCAGGCTAACTGATTTGCGAAACAGACTTTGGCCCGAGCATGTGGCTGGTGTCCAGCCTTGCAACGCTTAAAGAAGAAGGGCTGAGGAGCCAGGCACGCTGCCACACAACGCACGCGTGAGGAGCTGCTCTTGTTGCTCTTCATTTAATACTCTAGCCCAGTAGCCACAACGCTGCAAGAGAGGTATAAAATACCAAAATGAAGGTGAGCATGTGAAGAATTCAAACAAGTTTCAAGGCCAGTTGACTTCTTGCTGTGTGCTGTCAGAATGAATTTTTACACCCATGGCCACTTTTGCGTTCAGAAAATAAGCACATTCTGTTTAATCTACTGATTTAATATTCTGCTATTCTGCTAGAAGTTTAATAAGTTTAAGCAGAAGTTGCTTAAAATATTGATTTTGTTGATCTTAACTTTTTCATCTTCTCGTGTATGCTATAGGACAACACCAGGGACATGAAAAATGACAAACTCATTTCTGAAAGCCACGTGTGGATCATTAAAAACAACATACACACTCCTTCAACAGATGCTTAAAAATATGTGTGTACTTCATTAGTCTAATTTGTCTGTTCAGAGCAACTGTCCAAAACTGCCAAAGAAGTTCCCAAACCACATCAAGTGCTGGAGACCACTGCGCGTAATAACAAAAACAAACAGGAGCAGCAGGCATTAAGGACCTCAGCGTGCAGGCAGACGTCGGATTGCTGACTAACAGCCGAAGGACGAATTGCCACAGAGCAAAACACTGACACCACAATATAATGTGCAACCGCCTGTACACAAACAAACCACAATCTGAATGGCCAATTTTCTAACTAGCACCAAACACGGTCAAAATGTGAGAAGCCAAATGAACAACAACTGAGAAGAAAAAAAAAAATCAAGAACCTCAAATGTAGAGAAAAGACTAGGAAAAAAATCCTGGAAAACAGGAAGATATACACTAAGCTGTCAGTATTTAAGTAAAGATTCGAAAGAGCAGTAAGGTGAAACCTATTTATTATGTTGCAATAATGAATATCATCTTGCCTCCCTTTTTTTTTTTTTTTGGGGGGGGTTGGTTTGAGGCCTTCCCATGCAGGTTTCTCACAGACTTTGTCAAGAACGGTGCCAACAAGACTTAAGAGTTTTTCAGACTTGAGGCCAGCTACTGTCCTGGCCAGAAAATCAGAGTACATCACACTCTCCAGAATACACATTTTCCCCTCCTCACAAAGGCTAAGCAACTAATATCTGAGGGGAGAATGTAAAGAGGATGGGACCAAAATCTTTTCTGTGGTGGTCAGTGCCAGGACAAGGGGTAATGGGTACAAGTTGAAATACAGGAAGTTCCATCTCCATGTGAGGAAGAACTTCTTTCCTGTGAGGATGCCAGAGCCCTGGAACAGGCTTCCCAGAGAAGTTATGGAGTCTCCTTCTCTGGAGATCTTCCAAACCCGTCTGGATGCCACCCTGTGCCACGTGCTCTAGGTGTCCCTGCTGGAGCAGGGGGTTGGACTAGATGATCTCTAGAGGTGCCTTCCAACCTCAGCCATTCTGGGAATCTGTGAAATAACCAAGCAAGAATCTGGCCATTTGGCTGAGAAGGTGATACTCTGTGGGCAGCATTAGGAGACAAAGAGAAAGGCTGACACTATGTAAACACAAGAGTGGTCTTTTCCTTCAGCCATTTCCACTGTGCCCAAGTGGAGCTGATGATACAACAATTATTTGGACTGTGGTTTTGATGAATCTCTTCAGCTGCAGCCATACAAAGGTAACTTGAAAGTGCAATTCCAGCTTCAATGCATCCAGCCGTGAGGAGGCTGGAAGGCCTCAGATGTGAAAGGCATTACTAATGCTGGTCTGAGATCACAATAATGTGATCTCAATTCAAAATGATTTCTAAATCCCAGTTCTGAGATATGCCTACATACATCACATAGGAAAAAAAAAAAAAAAAAAAGATAACTTGCACTTTGGACTAACCAAAATGTATGACCCTTTCAGATTAAAATTCCACTCTTTTCACCTCCTGTCCTTAAGTTGAAAGAGTAAGACCAAATCAAATCTCCTTAAAGCATTTTATTAATGAGAAGAACAAGCATCATTTTCTTGTCATTCCCTTGTTAATGGTCATATTAAAAAAGGGAAACAGACTGCAGAAATCACAGCTCTGTAGTGGATGCTTCAGAGAGGAGAGAGGAACCCCTTACCCTCCCACCCTAAAATACTGGAGTCCCAGCACTGTAACTTGGGGGTGGGAACGAAAGATATCTGTTCTTCTCCATCTCAGATAATATTTGGATTAAGACTCAAAGCTTTTCTATATCTTTCATATATCATCTCTCCTTTTGTACACCTGCACTTATGCTTTCATACATAGGTATCGATGTATGCAAGTGTGGGCACATACCCACACAGATTTTCAGTCTGCACTGTGTGATATTTTTTCCATAAACCCAAAGGATGCTGCAATTCCTATGAAGAAATCCACGTGAGAAAAGAATGGTCAGCACTTCCCACGCGCCACTGAATTGCTCCTTCAGGGCATCATATCCTCCTCCTCCAAGCAAGCAGGCAAAACCCCCCAGGGCTGTGTGAGGGCAGGACTCTGGCTAATGTGGTGGCCAACAAAACATCACCTCAGCACCATCATTAGCTGCAGCCCCCACGAGTTCAGAAAAAGGATAACTACAAAGGCATTTATGTTCTTAGGGCAGCACCTTTCTGCACCAACTCTTCACTAATGAGTATTAAGCCACATAGCATATTGTACAAAACATTGTAGTTGTGGAACTCCTTGTTTAAAACCAGTCAGCTCCCACAGAAGCCTCCAAGGCAAGGCAAGAAACAGGCACCGGCTTTTCTCAGTGTCACTGTTCCTTGCATATCCACAAGGAAAAGGAAAAGGAAAAGGAAAAGGAAAAGGAAAAGGAAAAGGCAAAGAAAAGAAAAGAAAATAGAGGAAAAGAAAATAGAAGAGCAATATTTTAAACAGCCAGGACTACCAGATGACTTCCTGGGTCTTCATTATTGCAACTGGAACTGTTAAAGGAAAACGTCTTGAATGTATGTCTTAAAGATCCCCCCAAACGACCAGAAAGTTTATTTCCAAAGTGTCAGAGTCAGACAACTGAAACACCTCTATTAAGCTGTATTGACATTTTTATGGCAACTTTGTCTTATTATGACACACGTGCTCTATTATGATTACAGGTGGAAATAAAAGAAATACGTTGTCTCTTCAGCAGCTGAGAAAATCTAAATTGCTTTGTTTTTCCCTGAAGTGGGGAAAAAACAGTATTATTTTTCCTGTAAGAATGCTCTACATGCAATAAAAAAAAAGTGAAAATGTTTTAGTAATAATAAACCCCAGCAGAAACAATGCATCTTTTCACATACTTAAAACTCATTGAGGCTCCACGCTGGTATTTGATGGATGGATGGAATAAAACATTTTGCCTGTCATGTGCCCTCCACTTATGGCACAAAGTCCTTATTGGCATAGGTGGTAGATGAGTATTACAGTTAAAAATTGTAATATTTCCCTCTTACATGCTATACTACTTGACGGAGTATAAGCGTCTATTTAAATAAACACATTAACAAGATACTTAAAAACAAAGCAAAAGTAAACTCTTCACGCTTTCTTTTTGCTTTTAATATATCTTGATTATTTGCAAATGCAGAAAGGAAGGCAGCAGGAGCAAAGCTTAATTCTGGGAAGAAGGGAAGCAATTCATTTTGCAGACTGGAGCCTAGTGTGGTCCCAGGTCATTTCTCCATGCACTGGTATTATGACAGCAACCGATCACTCAGGATGACTCTTTGCACAGAGACACGTTCTAAGCAAGTTCCCTTTACTGCAGGGGATTTCCTTGATGTTACAAATGGACAAAGAAACCAAAGTCCACTTTTGCACTTTTTCTATTTCTGTCAAAAAATACAAGAAAGCTGCGATACAGTGTTCGCATTCGTGGTTATTTTTACACTGAAGGCCACACAATATATTGCTTCTGATTCCCTATTCTCCAAAATATCTTTCTGGAATTAAGAACAACTTTTAATGTCTTTGGGTGCCAATTACTGATCCAGGGACAGAGTTCTGCAAGTACTGGACTGCATTTAACAATGCCACTCAGTCACCCAATGCAAACACTGTATTCTTGATGAAAATAATCTAAGGTCTTTAGCTCAGCATTTGTGGCTACTAATATCACTTCTCAAGTCATTGTGTTAGAAAAACAGAGCATATAAAGCTTAAGTGGAAGAACACATTTAGAAGGTATTCAGGCAAAAACAAAATGTTATTAACACCCAGGTATTGTTCTGAGACCTGTGCTTTATGTTGGAGCAAATGTTGACCACAAACATGCTAAGAATTTTCTTGCAGTTGCCACTGAGAAAGAAAAGGGAGAGACTTCTGAATAATACTGCAAATTCAAAGATAAAGCACACAGCTTGGCCCTTCTCCGCTGAAGGAGCAGCTCATCCTACCACTCCTGTATTAGAGGGGCAGCACATTAACAGCAGCACTACGGGCTGCTGTGGAGGGAAAGCAGTTGGTGGCTCTGCACGAGGCTCAGTCGGATTTCAGCTGGGTTTAGGGAAGCAGGAATTGGAGGTGCTGATGCAGTGTGTGCTGCGAAACACAAAAGACCCCATGAAATACTATCAGAGGAGCTGGGTTTCATCTCTGCCAGTCATTGGCTTGCTGATCCCAGCCTGTCAGCTGTCACTCTTTGCTGTGAAGAGCTGTCCATGACAATCTGCTATAACCTCCATCATCCCCAGCGCTGTAGCGCAAGGTTATAAAATATGTATTAGGCCACAAAAATAACAGAATGATGCCAGACTGTTATTGTTGAGTACAACAACCTGAGTGTAATCCCAAAAATCTCTAATTGAGTCCCTAACACTTGGCTTTTTTATGTTATTATTTTCTGGTAGACAAAGATGTCATTTTATGAGTTCAATATGCTTAGGTTCTTTGTTTAAAATATTAAATTGTTTTTCTTCTTTCTATAGAATAAATATCTTTGCAGCTTTAGAGACCACTCTAAACTTTCTACAAAGCCCCCTTTTTGGTCATTTTGACAGCCGTTCTGCTTGTTAGCTTGTTGCTAACATTTTGCCATATATTTACTAAGCCCTTCATTGTTCCTGGGAGCCTCCTATTTTAAATACGCACGAGGCTCTTGAGTGATTTTGACAGGCTCGTGATTCAATCTGCTCACCACGGGCTGAAATAATGACACCGAAGGGAAAAATTTCACCACCTGGAACTCAGCTGACACCGAAGGAACAATTCCAACGCTCCACCAGTATCGTAAAGGGACCAGCAACATATCAACTTCCCTTCCACTTCTGACCATCTCAAGTTCTTCTCAAGTATATTCTGGTTCATTTTAAATGAAGGCAGGAACAAAGGAATAACACAAAACCGCAATATATAGAAGAAAAAGCCCATGATTAAAGAAAAAAATAAACAAAAGAAACCAATACAAAACCAAAATTCGTGCCCAGCATTTTGTTAAACTTAGGAAGTCTTACTAGGAAAGCATTAATTAAAGAGTCAATCTCATTACCAAATCAACTGAGTATTGCCATACAGGGCATATAAGAAGACTTCAAAAAAGAAAGAAAAAAAAGGAGCCCTTCTAATGGGAAGTTAAGGGAATGCGAGATTTTTTGTTTTTAGTGTCAAAGTGATGCAGGAGCCCTCGTGACGGTTGCGTTTCCCCTCCAGGCGTGTTCTGTGTGTCTGCGACGCAGCACTGCCGGGCCCTGCGCGGAGCAGGCCGCCCCGAAGCCCGGCGGCCGTACCCACCTGCCCCAGCATGTCCGGCGCGATGGGGAACACGGACCAGATGGCGGAGTAGACGCCGAAGAAGAGCAGCCAGAGCAGCATGCTTCCCCACACGGCCAGGTGGCTGAACTGCCGGCGAGGGGAGAGAGAGGGAGAGTCAGCGGCCTTCGCGATGCACTTACCGCACAGATACTGCTCTGGGCAGGTCGCAGCCAGCCTCACTCAGGCCTGGCTACTGCACTTGGGCTTAGGCCAGTAGCACAGTTGTTTAAACAGCAGAAAAGCTCTGCTCTTTAATCCTGGCCTCCTGACAGGGCAGACAGATAGGCTTCTCAGCCAATCTGTCTTACCCAGAGCTCCCAAAACTCATCAGATTTTCCTCAGAACTCTGCCCGTGCTCATTGCGCTCCTGGTTCCCATTTTACACACACCAGGTTCAACACATACATCAAGGCGGAATTTTTCAAAGGCACGGGTTAAAGTTCAGGCCAACAAATCCTTTATGCCGGAGTGGACACGTATAGGCCATGTGCTCCTCTCTCATACCTGTCACTGAGGAAAATTCAGTGCTGTGTAATACACCACCCTTCTGCCATCAGCATCTCCTGATTAACTTTCCTTTCTGATTTTTTTTTCTTAAATTTTCTAAGTGATTTACACATATGCAAGGCAATTTATGTCTTTGCTGGTTCTTTTAGTTGTAGACTCCCCAGGAGTTAATGAAAGTAGTATCAAAATGGGCAAGAACACCTCAAGCAAAGAGATTGTTCCTTTCAGCTGCATTAAGGAAAGTCAGCTTGTCTACACACACAAAATATTTTTCTACTCAAAATGTTTAAGCTGTTTTACTTTCACATTGCAGTGAATGGAATCAGTAATTTCGGTTGTAACAAGCAGCTGAGCTCACTATTGGCTCTAACCTTTTGGTGGCTGGCAACTCCCATTGCTGATGACTTTGGCTCCAATTCAGAGAAGTACCTGAATAAATCTTAATTACTAATTACAGATGAATTTAGAAACATAGCAAAGAATTTGTGCATTTGTTCCTGTGGCGGATATAGGACCATTTAGTTCTCACCTTTACACTTTTTATTTGCTGACTTTTCGTTTTTGTTTTTAGATATTATGTCCGAAAAGCACAGAAGTGTCTAATTGTGTATGTTTACTTGTTCTGCCTGTGGCAAGTTAGACACAAACTTCTGGAAGGGTAAGATTGCTCCCTCTCTAGAAGCAGCTGAGTGTATTTATAGCAAGGAGATCTGTCCTGAGCACAGGCAGTGGTGGGGAGGTGGGGAAAAATACATTAAAAAAGAGAGGAGTCTGCAGTACCAGTGCAGACTGGCAGGTATGAGTGAGCAGCTGGAGGCTGGGTTACAGTAGAAGCATTCATATAGCAAAACTTCAGAGGTGAAGGGAAGAGCACTGTCCCAGGCACTCTCAGAAAGCTGGAATTTTGTTCAGTGCTGAACACTGCTGGACTAATAAGCGAGACAGTTATGCTCCTTCGTGGAAAAGCACAGGGGGCAGGAAGGGCTTCAAACTTTGCTATTGAATTTGTTTCACCCAGGAAATGGGCTGTTTTTCTTTTCCTTTCTTCCTTCCTTCCTTCCATCCATCCATCCAATTTAAATGTGCATAAAACTAAGAGCTGGATAAAGACTCTTAATTTTTTTTTCTTGCAGTATTTTGAGGAGGAGATTCTTTTAGTCTGCTTATTGATCTAGAAAAGCAAACAAAAACAAACAACCCCCTCAAAACGCTCATGCCAAGATTCTGGCTGGGAAAATGCTCTGCCAAAGTGTAAAGTTGTGCTCAGCTCCCCCCAGAAAACAAGGGGGGAGGCTCTTGAGTTCTTCAGCTCTTGCCCTTTCTGACTCAAAGATTTTGCTCTTTTTATATTTTCCTAGCTTCTTATGATGGCCCTAGTCATGTCCCTTTGCACATGTCATGCTTGTCCTTGCCTGCATGAACTCTCTCCCATTAGAAGAGCCTCTGCTTTCCTTGTCCTGCTTGAAATCGTATCTTAACCACTCACTCCACCAAGCTGTGCACTGTGGATTCTCCACTGAAATATCTGTCATTCACTCCTGGAAAACTCATGTGCAAAGCAGGAGACTTTCAGAATGTTAAATCAATGACAGGCAAAAAATAATATCAAGGCTCTCATACATAAAAGCTGGGCACACTGCATGGCCATCCCTTGTGTCCTCTTTATCTAAAATAGCTCATAAGATATGGCAAGGCAATGAAGCAAGCTGCAAGCATTTTGGAAAAAGCTTCCTGCAGTGCTCCACATAAGCAATATGCAAGAGGAAGCTGCTCTGCACAGCTCCAATGTGCAGATTTTGTTATGCCTCATGTTATCACCTACCAAAGCCATTCTTTCCACACTACCTTCTGGATACACTAGGCTCTCACCCCTTTCAGGCTGCCTTATTTATTTAAAGTTTTCAGTTAAACCCATCACGTTCTCCCAAGTGGCAAAGTGTCCTTCTCGCTGTTAAGAACAAATTGCATGTAACCAATCCACTTGATGATGGAAAAGGGGCTTAACTCAATGTTGTACATTTAATACTCTTCAAGTAACCTAAAGATTGTGTGTTGATCCACCCACAGCTGAAACAATAATTGTAACCAACATCAGATTCCAAGATGAAGTGAGTCATTGGCCCTAGTAATGGGACAGGAATTAGAAAAAGATTTATTCTAAACACAAAGATTTTCTGTGCATAACAATACTTTATCCACAGAATTCCAGTGTTAGACAACACTAGGATATACAAAACCTATGGTAATATGGTACCTTTTCAAATAAATTTAGAAAAAAAAAAGGGTGAAGGGGGGAGGTCATAACTACCCCTAAATGACTGAAAAGGCTAACTTTTCAGAGAAGGAGAGTGAGTGGGAAGCATCATATTAATAACTGAGTAACAGAATCTAAAGAGACTTGCATGCCTCTATGGCAGATCTTTGGTATATCCTGCTCTAGTGCATGGGGAATTTATTTGCTTTTAAATATTTTTTCATTTTAAAGTGCTGGTACTCAACATAAAACTTATGTGTAAGTAACAGAAAAAAAAAAAAAAGATTTTATTTTCAGATGCGAGACTGAGGAAGCAAATATTAGCATCTCTCAGTAAATAAATAATCCATACAGATAGTGTTTCATCTTTAAAATTCAGAACAGACACCAGCTCATTAATCTTAAGAATTCCTCTGTGAGGAACGAAATGAAATATATGACAAGTAATAGAAGCAATGAGGTTACAAGATTTGGCCAAGCTTGTCCAGGAAACCAGTGGAATGATATGGGACTCCTCAACAGACTGGTTTGAGGACAGAGTGTCATAACATGCCATGAAAATGAGATGTCAGCGAGGCGTCTCGGAGGTGTGAAGAAGCAGCCTCCACCAAAATCAAGGGGTCAGTGTTTTCGGAGGGGCTGGAGGAAAAAAAGGGGCAACGTGCTCAAGAGTCACCAAGGCAGGGAGGCTGCAGGAGAGTCTGACATCTAACAACGCAGCATCCACTCACTGCAGGCAAGTGACTCAAAGCCGGGACTCCATGACGGTTTGACTAACATCTTTTACTTAGCTGGTTGTCAAAGTTTCCATGAAAAGGTCTCTGGTCAAGCCAGCTTTTCACTAGGTTTAAAAGAGCTCTTCCAAGACCAGTTGATTATTTGTGGGCAGTCACTTTGCATTCAGTATTGCATTAACTACTTTCAAAGCAGCTACAGAGTAAGATGTTGCTCTTGTGCTCTTTACTCAAGTGAGTATACCAGCATGTTGATTTGATACTGGGTTTCCTCCTATCGATGGCATTATATTGAGGGTAGCCATTCTTAAATTTGAAGTTGCCAAAATACTTCTAAGCTTTTCCTCTTTCTGCTTCATAGAGGCTGCCCTTTTTATCATTTATGTCATATCATTTAATTATTGTTCGTTCTCCTCTCCCACCCTGCACCTACAGAACTTAACAGTTATTCCTTAAAAGGGAGATGCAATTAAAACACCGCATCCCCAAACGATACTCCTTTTCTATACCAATATTCACTGGGGAGAAAGATATGCTGTTAAATTAAAAGATATTCAGCAGTACTTACTCTAGTCCATGCAGTTGTTTCCAAGCCGGCCTTCAAACAAACAGTAACTACAACATACTGCAAGGAGAAAAAGAAAACAACAGTGACTTCAGAGATAGCACCCTGAAACCCATGCCCAGCCTCCTCCCTCCACCTAAAGAAGTGTCATTTAGGCACCAGCCCATCCCTGGGGCCCTGGCAGGGAGGGGTGGGAGGAAGGGCAGAGCAGAAGATACTGGTGTTGTACACTGGCAAAAAGGAAACAAGAAAGAAAGGGTAAAATACTATGCACACAACATGGATCTGATTGTGATTTCACTTCTACACTGATACACATCTTTCTGAGAGCATTAAAAAAAAACAAAATGTCAAACAGTTCTACCACCCAAAGATTACTGGGTTACAAAAGCAAACTTACAGTGTAAACTATATTTCCGACAAACAAATAGTCAATTCCCTGGCCATTTGTGAATACTGCATCTGAAAGAAAGAAAAATGATCATGTTTGATACAGAGTTTATCAACAGAACAGATGGGATAACAAGGTAGAGATTTTTGGAAGACAAACAACTGGTCCCAACTTTGAGTTTGTACTATGTCTAAGAGCGCTGTTAAAAGCAACGAGCTATTGGCAACACAGAGGCTGTGCTGAGCGAGGCTTTTGGCACTGGATGTCCTGATACAGCTCGTGCATGGAGTTTCTTTTTTAGCAGACGGGGAAAGGCCTGCTAGGCACTAACATATAAATCATCTGCAAGAGGCGACTTCTTCTGTGCCTATCTGCTCCGAACCACTCATGGACATCTCCAAAACACTCCAGGATTTGCTGTTCCTAGGAAGTAAATCCATAAAACAGCAGCTGGGTTGTAGCGAAACAGAGCTGAGTTAAAAGAAGACCACGGCAGATTAATCATAAAGGACACATAACGTCTAAAGTATCTTTCTTGATGCTAATGCATTAACTGAGCAGCATTCAGGCTTCCAAAGACCCTTCCTTTAAGTGAAGTGTGCAGAAGGGTAAGTACACATTAATCTATCATCCCAACGTGCCAACCTTGGCAATACGTCAGACGTCTGAGCGGTCGCTGCTGAACAAGCCCGGACCTCACGACAGCTCTCTCGACAGCTCGCCAGCGCCAACCCAACTGCGCACCGCAGCTTTCAAGCACTCCTTGGGCTTGATCAGCCGTGCTGTTTCCACAAGTTTTAAGACAACTGCTAGACAAATACACGAACAGCGAGGATAAAAAAGACTTAAGATAAAACCTTGGCCTTGGTCCTAAGCACACATTGCCCGGTACAGTGTTTCTGCTATGAGCAAGCCACTCTGGTAGACTTGCAAAGCTGGACCTGACATTGTCAAACTGGAGCCAGTTCCAGGTCCCAGGATGGGCGACAAAGTCTATAGTGTCTAATAGCTGTCTGTGGGAGCCTGACCTCCACAGTAAAGACACTGTCCAACATACAGGTAAAAAAGACTATAAAATTAGTCCATGCAGTTACCCCAAACTGCTTGTTATGATTTGCTGCTATGATTGCATCACAGGATTGTCACTGAAGAACTGACAGACACAGAATATTCACCAGCAGTTGCCAGACCTGTATCTGCACTATCGTTTTTATTTTCAAGTCTGACTATTGCAAAACAGCAGCAGCCATAAACAGTGCAACAGGACCTAAATCCTGAGCCAGCTGAACTGAGAACTAGTCTGATTTTCAGGCTCTGACATCTCCATTAGGCCACTTCTTCCCCTGGTATTTTGTGGCCTCTGCCATTTACCACATCATTCCCAAATAATGCTGCACCAGTCGCTTTGCTCTCCTGCCCATAGCATCAATGAATAAGGTGAAAAGCTCTACAGAATCAGGCCTTGCATGTTCAGTGAATCCTGCTGACATCACAAGTCTCAGCTTATAAAGGAAGAGGCATAGCTAAATACATATGACTTTTGATGGATCTAAAGGTCAGAATAACCTTTCCTAATAACTCTACCAATATGCTGCTTTAGTACAACGTCATGGGGTGCGTTCCAGTAATCAAGTAATTTTTCAGTGTAAGCCTCAGATTTTTAAAGTTACATTTTAATGCAGTGGCTTAATGCACTTTCTGCAATAATTTCCATGACCTTGCACTTTGGGAGGCCAATGGTCCTGGCAAGAACCGTATTTCTGTTAGTGAGAACAGCAGGATGTCCTGTGAACATTCACTTCCAAAACTATACAAGTGCCTATTCATTGAATACATGCACTTCCCTTCCTAAGGAACTGCAGAGGTTAAAAAACATCCCAGGGTGAATGACATGTTTTTGTCTGTGGCACTGAAAATCCTTTTGCACTTGGAAATACAAAGAACCTTGGAAAAATTCAGTATTCCTTTCTATCTGGAAAGCAAACCAAGCTACCTATTCAAATGATCTCAGAAAGGTAGTTATGGCTACAGTGGGTGACTCTTACCATTTCATCAGTGAAATTAAGAGTGCATAATTTATTGAAGAATTAGTTAGAAAAACATTTATGGAACACTAAAGCAAAACAGTATTTTTTTCTTTTACCATAACCACTACAGACCTCAGTCTAAAACAGCTGAAGCAGAATTTAAAGAAAAGCTACTCAAGACTAACATTTTCCATTAAAACTGAAATAGAACAACTCCTCGTCCCCAGAAAAAAAAAACAGAGCCCAACGAACCAAAAAGCCCTCCCTGCAAACCCGAGCAAACGGCTCAGAGCCCACGCAGGGGGAAAGGGAGGTTCCCTTCTCCTGGTACGCTCTATCACACAGCGTGTGAAGCTGGGGACATGGTATTGATGTTTTGCTCAGCCAGGTAGAGGGGAACATGAGCCTGCCTCCCACATACTTATCTTCACCATCATGGTGCTTCGATGTGAGCATCCATCCTTCCCTCCTTTTCCTTCCTTTCCCACCCTTCCAAATCCATCGTGGAGCTGAGAAAGTTTTGTTGAAATGATTATATTCTTGGAAAGAGTTTCAGTTTTGATGAATTTGCCTTTTTAGCTAAACAGTCTTCCTTCCCCCTGCCCCTTAAAATTCCCAATCTGACCAAGTCCCATTTCTTGCCCAGTAAAATCCAAAAGGTTTCCAAGGATTTCTCTTACCCATAACACTATACTGGGATTTACTGTCCCCTGCTATAGCACATAGTTACGTTACCTTCCACAGAAAGCGAGCCGTAATGAACTCAGTTTGTACAAATAAAATCCTGTTTTCCTAATAGCGCAATCTGCTCTGCTTCCATTCCAACCAATTCGGCTTTCAACAAACTTCAAAAGCAGGGAAAGCTGTCTACTTTATGCTACTTTTTAGAGCATGCCATCATTATGTGGGAAAGATCCAACAAGATATAAAGCAAACTGTTGTAACACAGATACTGTAAGAACCACTGTAAAAACATTATACAATAAAAATTAGAGATTTTAACACATTGCAGAAAAAAATATAGGCTTTGGATAGAACATCACTCACTATTCAAATAATTTGCAGCTTTGCCAGAAGTCTTCAGTATTAAAGTCACTAGACGAACAAAAATTATTTTAAATAAGTGTAAATTCTGAAAGTCACTACATAACTAGCCAAGTTCAGCAGCTATAACCTATCGGCCTGTCTGTCATCATGATTTTCTTGGAACTTGTCATGACCTCCAGCTCTGCAAACACATTGGCTCTACTCTGACTGACCACCGGTGGCTGACGTAGGAAATAATGAAGCAGTTACCATGCTCCAGCACTTTCAGTGGAAACCAGAAGAGAATGATGGAATGGATCAGGGCATTGATGCAGTGACCCCAGAAAACCTGAGGGAAAACAAACCGAGAAGTCAGTAACGTCCAAAACTCTTGACCTCTTTCTAACTCCCAACAAGCGCTTCATTGTGTAGCTCAGAGTCAGACATAATGTTTTTCCCAAAGTGAAATACCTTAGCTTCCTCAAGATGTATTTCCTCCTACAATTTCGGCTCTCTCACAAGAAAACACTAGCTCAATTGCACAGTTTTATTTTAACAAGTTAAAATATAATGGGCAAGCATACTTGCAATTTAAGATCTTTATCAGAATATAGCAAACAGATGGAGTCACCTTTCTTTAATTACCTCAAAGAAGGATTTAAAAAGACTAATTTATTACCATGAAATGCTCTATTTTCTTTTAATGGAGAAATACTTTCTATGTTCTGCAATTTTAAACTTATAGATAATGCAGTTTTGCACAAGCCAGAGCTTTGCATAATCTATGATTTCCTCCTCCTTCCTCTCTAATCAAAGCAATCTTGTAGCTTCTTATTTCTGTGCCTTTTATGGAAAGAACGGAGCCCCAAGTGCTGGCATTTTCTGCCATTTAAAGACTGAAATGAAATAAAATGTGATCTTAAAAACTGAAGGGCAAAATAATCCAATTCAATTTTTTTTTCCTAAAAGAACCACAGAAATAGTAAGCCTAATTGTGAAAAGGTCCTCAAGGAGAGAGGGTTATGACAGCTTCTGGATTAAATAAAATCCTGGGAGATTATCTAGCTCCTTTCAAAATGGAAAGTTGAGAATTGAAAATTCATATTCAGTTACAAATCTTATTGTGAATCAAAGTTAATGGGTATTTCAATACCAGTTCAAGCCATACCTGGCAATGTTCATTTATAAACAATTATTTTTTAAAATATAAACCCTTCGAGAAGAATGGCAGATAGAACAATCCTGACCTCAATGGCATTATCCTAGCGCAAAGCAGGAGTAACAGTGAGAAATAAGAACTTTTGAGACAGAAAAAGACCTAGAATGTAAAAAAAAGGCTGGTATTTACTGTTAAAGAAATAGATACTTTCCCTTACCCTTGTGTTGAACCCATCTGCATTTTGAGTAATTTTGTATAGCTGTGGAAATCTAAGCATGCTATCTTGAGTACACGATCGTTCAAAAATTCCCAGAGTAAAGGGTGGCAACGCTGTGAAAATCTGCAAAGAAAGCAAATGCTAATTAAAAGCAGCTATTAGTTTTAAGTGGATTTCAGATAATGTTTCAGTCCTGAGACAACAGCAAAATTCCCAGAGACTTCAGTGAAGACATATTACCAACTTGTGTGTTATTTGACATAATTTTTCCAACATCCAAACAAGTCCAAACATGAATCTCAGCAATTCATAACTCTCAATATTGACTTAAGGACAAAGAGGCATGAAAACGAAATCCTGCTCCTAACCAATTAGCTTCAACACCAGCAGTTACGCATCAGTAGGTCTTGATGAACAAGCTAATCTAGCCAGGGCAAAGCCCAGACCGCGAAAGACAACACGCACATACCACAAAAAGCCTTGTAGGGTTGGTTCAAATATAGCTGCTATTGTAGCCATAATTAAATATGTAATGTGCTTAACTAAAGCTAAGTTTACAGACAAAGCAAATATGGAAATGACATTAAAAAGACCTACTGAAAAACAAAGGCTATTCTGTCTCGTCACTTTGGGGATTCTCCAGCCAGGCATGAACCTGTAGGCACAAAGTGACCACAGCGAAGGGGCTGTGCTCCGGCTGGCACTTGGATGGCCAAGCTTCGGAAGGCTGCCAGCAGAGGCAGCAGGATGCCCTGCCCGAAGCACAGTACATGAGCCTCTGCCGAGTCCCACTTCGCTGTTCCGAAGTGTTTCCAGGATCTGCGGCAGCTCATTTGAAGCTGGCGTGGGCATCCCCGCTGGTCCCAGCCTGCAGGCACGGCGTGCAGCAACAGCAGTGCCTGGCTGTGACTGCTAACCTCCCGCCACTTCCTCTGCAGTCAGGGCTTGTACTGGAAAAATCATTCCTAATTCTTTTTTTTATTATTTTTTTTTTGGAACAGTTTGAGAAGCTTTCAGCCAGCAGCTTCGAATTAAGACCTGTTTTTAACTTGTGTATCTTTTTTGCAGAAGTTGGGCCATGGCTCCAAGCAGCAACAAGTTAGCAGCTGAAGAATATATGCTGAAGAGTATACGTTCAGCAGTGCAGAGGACTAGACACTAATGGGAATCAATAGTTACAACCCTTGGTCCAACTAGGAATATTCTTCACTTGTTCATGAAGCGATTTACCTGATTATTAAAAAGGCAGCAGTCTTGTGTGGGAGCAGAAAAAAGGCAGACTAAAAGACAACTAGTCCAATATATTCCAAAAAGAATGTATGTTCTCTTATGGCCTTGAGATGCTTTCACAGAAATGTGAGGGTTCCCATGCATCTTGCAGCATTCACATTTTCATTTGAAGTAAATCTTCTACCGTTTTGATTATGAAGGTAAACCTCCAGTGCAAACCAGTGCAGACGCAGGAGTTCCAGTGCTGCCAAGTTTTCCTACACTCAGCATTTTAATGAGACTACTCATGAACTAAAGGCTAATCAGCATGGGAGAGAATGGCAGAACTGAACCCACATAAAAACCTAACTCCTTCAAGTTATGGAAGCCCCAAATATCCTACCAGAAACTTGATTCTTCAGGATTCTATGGGACCAGTTCTAATTTTGGAAAGTACTGACCTTATAAAATAAGGGTTAATTTCTACTTCACAGATTCTAAAAGACAAGTCTCATCCATGAGCTTTATGCAGGGTAGGTAGATCCATCAAATCAGGTTTAAAGATATTAGATGCAAATATCTGAACCTGAGTGACAGAGACTGCGTAACAGTCAGGAAATGAGGGTGAAAAGAATCAAGGGAGTGGAAAATCCCTGAATTAATATCTTTCACAAAGAATATAAAATTCTAGGGACTGTGAGGGTTTGTGTCATCATTTTTAAGATTAGAAGAAATGTGACAGAAGTTAAATGTTTCCATTAATGCTACTGAGTGATAGAGATAATTTGCTGTCTTCTGTGTTTTCATACATTTGGAATGAGTCTGCTTAAAGAAAAAAAAATTAAATTTTCTCCCTCCAAAGAAAAATGCAAAGGATTTTTCTTCATACAGACAAAGTGTCCTAATGGCTTATAAATCCAGATACCAGGTCAGTTATCAGTAGCAACATTACAAAGATAACAGTGTATTGAAAAGACCAGCTAAGGTCTACGGTATGCAGTGAAGCACAGCCCCAGACATCCTCCAAGCTGGCACTGATTAACACAGCTGCATGGCACAGAGTGGCACCACGCAAAGCACAGCTGAAACCTGAGCACAGTCCTGGGCTAAAACATCCTGCTCTCAGTTCGGGTGACGGTGGCTGGTGACACCGTGACGCTGCTGCCCGTTCTGGCACTGCTTAGCATGGAGGCAACCCCAAGTGTCTCTGCTACAGTTCCCTGAGCAGATGTTTGTTACAGAGTCAGAGAAGAGAAGAAAGCTTTAGTATTTATTAATTGTCTAGAAAAAAATGCTTCCAGATGCTTTTCAAAGGACTCAAAATCATTTGGCTTGTAAAGTACTACCAAAAAAAAATCATTCACTGTTAAAACTTGATACATATTTTGAGCATGAACAATCAGCAATTGACGAATGGCTGATTCATCACACTGATGAATTGCTGGGTCAATTTCAGCACCTGAAAGGTATTTTTGAAGATTAAGTCTAAAGAACTAAAGCTACAGAACTGTCTAAAAACTACAGAAATTTATCAAGATATATTAGGAGAAACAAATATATTTTTGAGGCACTTTCCCAATGTCTTATTTATTTTTGAAAATAAAAAAAAAAACAGTTCAAAGACTTTTTCCATAACCCAGGCTGGACTGAAATGGCATTTTATAAATGGGTTCACCTTTTCTGACACACACCCAGATAGTTGCCTATGAGAAATGGCACAGACACAACAAAATGACATACAGGTTCTGAATACTATTGAACCACAATATGCAGCACTTACTTACCACATTATACAGACCAATGCACCATCGCTCAAATAAGATCTGCCCAGAAAATCCATTAACGAAAGCAAACCAAAGCTGAAACAAACAAAGACAAGTTACATGAAGACTTAATTCAGTATTGCACTTAATTTTTCCATTTGCAGTAGAGGAGAATGATGTGGAACACAGACCACCATATGGAGACAGCTGCTTGTCATGCTCTAGAAATAATTATCAGCAGTGCCAGGCAGTTATTCTCTTTTAAAGTCTTACATTTTAAATATTGCCAGAGTACTGCTTATTTAAATTAAAATACTGAGGTGATGAAGTAATTTGCTGTATTTGCACCATTACTCTAAAAAAAAAAAAAAACAACAAATGGCCTCAAACAATTTCAAAAGTCTTATTGCTGGCAAATTAATGTGCTTGAAGCCAGAAGCTAACCTAGTTTCCATCACAGTTGGCAAAGGCTAGAATTTTCAAGGCAAGCACATTCTCATGGATGCTCTGTTTGACTCGTGTCCTATTTTACAGTCCCCTAATTACAGCGGTACCGACTATCAACTACATAATTATATAACAACTTTATTATCTGAATGACATAACTATAATTACTGAATATTAAACACTGTCCAGAGAGACTGAGGAACCTCCACCCTTTCCCGAGTTTTGAAAACCCGGCTGGACAAGCCCTGAGCAGCCCGGCGGGAGCTCAGGGCTGACCCAGCTCCGCGCAGGAGGCTGGATCAGGCGGCCCTCACGTTCCCGCTGTGCTGGGATCCCGGGAGCTGCCTGTATATGGTGCACGGTACCACCGTGCCATGCTCTACTAGGTAAACTCCGCCCAGAACTTCCTTGGGCAGAGTCTGTTTTTATCCCCACTATGTTCTTAAGGGATCTTTTTGAGATAAGAATGGCTCTACTAGGTCAGAACCTAGGTCAGAAGTTTCTTTCTCAGTCAGTGGGCTCCGAAAGAGGCTCCGTAAAGGGTATAGGAAAGAGGGGAAAGAATTATCTTTTTTTTTTCCAAGTAAATTGGAAACTGAAAGGATTAGCGATTCAAAGATTTCCTGAAACAGGCCACATTTGAACCAATACATCAAATAGACAACACAGAACTTCTATGAATTTATGACCCTTTTTGAATTCACTTATACTTTGGGCAATACCCCATGGCAATTAGCTCCAAATTGCAATTCAACATTGTACGGGGGGAGAAAAAGAATGTTTCCCCTCACTCTCAAAAAATAAAACAGCCACCCCCTTCCCTCCGATTCTAATGTTTTGGCATTGCTTTTACTTTACAGTTAGTGAAACAGATATCACCTGGCCTGCTCCCTGATCCCACCCAGAACACAACAGAATAACTAGGAAAGAGTACAAGAAAAAAGAACAAGGCTGCATGAAGTCCTGCAGCTGTTTTCATGGGTAGAATATCTAAACAGATCAGCAAGGAACAAGGGCAACTTAAGGGAAGATCCAAATAGTTACAAGACTGACAAAAATAACATTAATAATAGAGAGTAGCTGGTCTGTCACTGGGTAAGGAAGGAAATTTGGAGGCTATAGACGTGGTTGGTCTATGGAATTCCCTGACAAGGATGCTGAGGATTCAAACAGCAGTTTGAAAATATCGTGGAAGAAAAGCTGGAGACCCAAAGAGTAATTCCAGAGAGCTACCATGGCTCACAGGAGGTTGGAGACCAGCTTAGCTGAACCTTTCTTCTGTCCATCTACACCTGCTCTTAAATCTACTATATCAACATGCTCATTAAAACTCTCACTGTTTAGTTAGAGATGCAACAGTGATACGGAACTCAGTTTATTTGCTTATAAATATGGCTTGCACAGTAGGCTATTTAGACTACAACATTTTTTTCAACTTTTGGCTGATCTTTTCTAGTGGGAAGAATTTGTTCACTTCACCTTATATGATTCTGAGGTTCATGCTCTTCTGCACCTGCTGCCCTGCTTCCAGCCTGTAGTTTAACTGTCCTCATAACTCTACTCAAGTGCCAGTAACATCACTCAATTTTTATTCAGCTGAAATGCGTCATCCTGTATAAACTCCGCAAATTTCCCTGGTTCCTAGTAAACCTAAATTCCTCTTTCCTTCATGTTTTTTCAATTATGCATGAATTTAATCAAATAAGCGGGGTTAAATGCTCATCCCTTCAGTTCTGTTGAAAAAGAAAAGGGACAAGAGAAAACTACATTCTATATCCTAAGCCTTTGTCTGCACTTCTACCACATCAACATTTTGCGCACTCAATAATCTCCAAACCTCACCCTTAGGTCCCAATTAATGGCCCAAAGCAGTACATTACCCTGCCTCACTCTCACACTTTAAGCATGTTCCAACCAAATTCCTTAAATAAAACATACTGGTACATACTAAGGAAACTGAGGTCCCAGAATGGAAAGCACAACTGATTTGGCCATTTCAGGTAAGGAACTTGAGAGCTTCTTTTAGGAGGAGGTAGAGACACGTAGCCATGATGGCAATGAAGCATTTGTCATCTCCTGGCTTCTTGAAGTCCACCACAGCCATGGAAGAGGGCAGCAATCCTAGAAAACAACCTAGGAGCTTCTCTGTCTAGCTGCAAATTTCATCTTCCGTGTGAGACCACAACACCTCCCTAGGGCTCTTCTCAGTGTCCTACAGGTATATTCTCCTTATTTCAAGGCTAAGATTAGCTGGGCAAGAGCTAGCACTCAGAAACTTAAAACATTCCGCTATTTAAAAATACATATTTGGACTAGATTTTCTTTTGCTGTTATCCATGCAGATAAAAGTTAGAGGTGAACATAGTGCAAATGCTGACACAAGTCTGCTTGGAAGCAGGGGTCAAAACCTGGTGTGGTTCTGAGGCACTAAGAAAGGTTACAGTTCTGCTTGGCTTTTCCCAGAGATTCCCATTATCAAACGCCGCTCAAGAGGAAGAATTTGTTGAGCACTTCCTTAATATCTTAATACCAAGAGCAACAATCCAGGAACGCTGCACAAAGTAAACAAACACATTTATTTTGCATTTAACACAGGCCATAAATTGTCACGCTTAGTTTAAGCCTCAGTTGTTTGTGGAGAGCGCACGTTATTATTTGAGGTCAGTGAGGCAAAAACAAAAAGAAAAAAGCCTCCCCTTGAGTTTGTCCTGTTAAGGAGAGGCACTAAATGCACATGAAGCTGCAGCAGCCGGGGCTGGGCCCGGCGGGGGAGCCGGGGGAGCCCTTGCCAAGTCTGCCGGGCCTGCCAAGCTCCAGGGGTTTGCCGGGCTCCGCTGCCGCGTCGCTAGGAACCGACGCACCCAGCGTTATTAAACTGCTTTCCTGGGCTGGAAAAAAGGAAACCTTCTTTTCGCTTTAACTATTACCTGGCTGCCAACAAGCTGGAATAGCTTATTTGTAACTCAGCTGCAGAACATGTCTTTTCTCCGAAGGAACACAGGCGGTCCAATTTAAACACGAAGTAGTTCAGACCTAGGGCTGACTCCCGGGCTGGCACATTCCTCCCCTTCCACATAGCTGATATTGCGAAGGCCTGACATCAGTAGCTATCTATGGCACACTGCGAAAGCTCAACATGTTTGCAAACTGAAAAACAGCCCGTGCTTCCTGCCTTGAAGCGTGGTAGCGTTTTTTAAATCGGAAACCCCGCTACAGCCGGAGTCGGTGCCAGACGCTCTGTGACACTTCAGCACTAGAGAGAGGGAAAAATAGAACAAAAACCAGAACAAAACCACCCAGCACAGGCTGCTGCCTCCTTCCAGAGGTCAGCAGCAGCAAGCAGATGCTAATTCTTGCTTAGTATCAACTGGCTTGGGCTGCAGGCAAACGGAGGATCTGGAGGTAAAACAGCCTCACGCTGACATTACGCAAGACCACGCAGCCCATCCACCTGATTGAAGTGTATTTTGAGAAGAGAGCAAGTATTATTTTCAAAAAAAAAAAATCCTCACTTGAGTAAGTTCGAAGGCAATTTTAATTGCATTATTGCTTCATGCATAATTACTTCAATATTAATGTTTGAAATAGTAGAAACTAATTTATTTAAGTGCTCTAAGGCACTGGGATAGCAAATCATCCATTCTAAATGTGTATATTTATGATGTCTTGATAATAGACAGCTTAACGAGTACTAGAAATATTTTCCCAATTCTGCTAAAGGGCACGGAGAGCTAATGTAGTCAGGGTATCAACAACTGCCACAGGCACCAATTACAGCCAGACGGGATGCCTTTACTATTCAGAAATGAGTTAAATTCTCAAAATATCCTCTCTCAGCACACACATTTTGCATGTTCTTACCAAATACGCTCATTTACAGTTTGCCTAATAAAGCAGATTTACACATTTACTATGCAGTTCATTAATAATGTATCCTGATTAAAACCCTCTTCTTATGGATGTCTCTCTCAGCACATGGCTCTTATTCCTGCTCAAACGCACACAGCCTTAAAATAATCCCTTCATTAGAGTATGCCCAGCACCAATTCTATAATATAGGTAGAGAGCCTTAATAATAAGATTTAAAGAGTTAAGCATGGCTGCCTTAGACTCACCTAACTGGCAAAGAATATTTCCCTTTCCCTTTTATTTCCCCTTCTTCTTTATTTATTAACGGTTGAAAACATTTCTCAGCAAAAAAAAAAGAGATTGTCTCCAGGCCTGTGTACTCCAGACAGGTACACATTTAAGCGTAAAATCACCTCTAATTAACTGTGCTAACATTAACAATCATTTTTAAAGTTTCATGCTGCTTTTATTGCATAACACACCCCCAAACCCACAAGTCTACATTTACTGCAAAGCTGGTTAGATAAATAGATCAAGAAGAGGGATATCAAGCACTGGAACAGGCTGCCTAGAGAGGTTGTGGAGTCTCCTTCTCTGGAGATCTTCCAAACCCGCCTGGATGCCACCCTGTGCCACGTGCTCTGGGTGTCCCTGCTGGAGCAGGGGGTCAGACTAGATGATCTCTAGAGGTCCCTTCCAACCTCAATCATTCAGGGATTCTGTGGTCAAAGCAACCAATACAGCAGAGGTTTCCTGCTTTTAAACACTAATTTATTAAATAATCCTGAGCAGCTGTTATTTTTATTGCTGACTATAAATACATAGTTTCATACATACAGATTTATCAGTTTCATCTTTCTTTGCTTATACAAGAGGCATATGCAGAAAATTTGCTTTTCCTTCTCATACACATTTCCAAGCTTTTCCTTCCTAACTACTCAACTGTCGATCTCCCTCCTCAAAAGCACATATAACATGAAGCACAGAGTACATATAACATGAAGCAAAGAGCATTACTCCAGAAAGGAGAGGGGCAGGAATGGCAAGAGAAGTATGATCCTATAGTGATACAGATTAGGGATTTGTACAGCTTAAATCCTTGGAATAATTCTTTTGACTTTTAAATCAAGTAAGAACTAGTGATCCTCTCTTTCAGTTTCTCCTCAGTGGTTACCACTAGATAAAACAAATAAATACATGTTTTGTACCACCAAGTAACAAAATTAAAAGATTGGAGCACTGTGGAAAGATCCAGTGCTGACATATAACTATGTAGTACACATTAGACGATGAGGCCAGTACGGCCTGAAAAGATTCCCTCTTCCCTCATCCTTCAGCCATAATATCAAGATAATAGAAACACATAGCAGGACACACTGGACCTACACAGCACAGAACCCAACTTCTTCAGAACAGGGTAGGGTTTCCTGATGCTTTCTGGTGTTTAGGTTACAGACATTGAGTGTATCAAATCAAGCATTTAATATTCATGTTACTGCAACCCATTGCAGCTCTCTGCTTCGTTTTGTTCTAATCTGGTGTTTTTTTTACCTTATGAAACTGAGCACAGAGAGGGTGAAGTATTTCTCCATCTCTTGGTGGGAAGAGTTTCAGGAATTAGCCTTTCTCCAGCACTGTAACCGCTGTCAGAAGCCTGGGGTACATGATTAGTGATGGCCTTCGTGGCCAAAGGACATACATCCCTGCCAAAAGTCGGGCCCAAACTTGCCCACTCCTCACATTACCTGTGCACAAAAGGAGACAGCTTTATTCTGCATGCATTTCCCATGCTTCTTTCATTCTCCTTGGGTATAGAAAAAGTTGTCCTGTCCTGCAGCCTCCATACTGCAAAAGCCAACGTGGGCCACGCGCAGGCCCGAAGCCGGCCTGAGAGGAGGCAGCTGTTGGAGAGGGGACATCACTGGAGCCCCTCGCTGCCACCTCAGCCCCACTGCCGGGCTGGGGACCCGGCTGGCTCGAGTGGGAACACAAACCACCTTCTTCCCCCCACATCTGCCTGATTCATTTTCACAACTATCCTTGTCTGGCAGCGCATGGCTGTGGAAGGCTGAGGTACAGCGTGGCACGGTGAAGAGCTCGCTGTGCGTTAAGGAGAACCTGCTGGACCTCCTCCGCGTGGAGCCATTCCCGACAACTTGCACAACTGCGTAACTGACTGGCCCGCACATCGCATGAAAAGATAAGGACATGTTTTTACACGGTATTAAAAGACTTGCTGGCTTCTCTGAAGCGAAATAGTATTTTTAGACAGTGATAAAATGATAGAAGGGCTTTAGATTATTTTAATGTGTTCTCTATTGCCAAAGGGCTAAAAAGAGGCCTACATTCAGTTGTAAAATTGCAAAAAAAAAAAATAAAAACAATAAATATATATAAAAACAAACAAACCAGAACAAACAAAAAAGATCCACCCCACCAGACAAAAACCCAAACCCAGCACATCACTAAATATCTGCACTGGGCCCCTGTAGCCTGCGAGGCTCTGTCTCAGTGAGACCCTGTGCGGGGTTCGACCCGGCCCCACTCGAGCTGAAGCCAATTTACTGATAACCGAGACTTGGGCTGTGGCAGTTTGTGTGACAGCAAGGACTGACTTCAAGGGCTGTATCGCGAGCCAAAGTATCGTAGCAAGAGTGGGGCAGATCCAATAATTAACAATGACCAGAAAAGAGCTGATGGATAAAGAAATCCAAAGAATATACCGGGATTCATGATTTTGCTTTTCTGTGAAATACACTGTGCACTTTCAATTCTCAGCAGGGTCAACTGACATACAAGTCAAAAAAAAAAAAAAAAACTTAAAAATATATACCCTCCTCTCTTTGGCAAATTCTTTAAGACCATCTCAATTCTCATACTCTACCTCAAAAAAGCCTGTGCAGTATTCTGAGAAGATTCAGCCCTATTCTACAGGACAATTTCCCTCCTCATCTTTATTTGCAGATGTCCCTTATGCTGTACTTAAAAATGCAGGTTGACAAATCTTGCATTTCTTGCTATCACATAAAGGAAACGTTCTGCAAAGCTGCTGAATTAAGTCTGTAGGAGCAGCACTGTAGCAAGGTCATTTTAGGTCAGGAAAAGCAGTTCCCACGGGATTCCCTATTTTGGCTACGTGAACTGCCAGTTTCCTTTTGCAAGTCTCAGTTTCCCCCCTTCCTCCCAGCAAAATAAAATTCAATCTGTGTAACTCTTAGATTAATCTGCTTTTCCAGGAAGTTTACATAAAGTTTTCTGACAGCTTGGAACCCACTGAAAACTGCAAAATTAGCAACAGAAAGGCCAGACCACTAACGAAACTGCAGCTCATCTTGTGTCTCACTGACAATAATAAAGCTTTACAGTGGAAATCCCAAGAGCAGCCGGTGTTTCTCATTACCCACCGTTCCATTAGCACTGCAGCACTGAGACAACGTTCGAGCTGAAAACTCCAAGGTCACATGATGCAATTTGAAAAGCTGCCTGGCACCTATCATCTTACATTTGCTCTACTTTTATTTATTGATACAACCATTTTCTTGGTAGGTTGCATATAATATAAAATAGACAAGGCTCCCCATTTTCTTTTTTAAAATGGTTGTTTTTAAACATGCAATTTTTTTACCAAATGGTTCCAAAACTTGTTAACAAGGCATCTCTCCTGCTCTCCTTGCCACTCCTCCTATGCCAAAAACATATGCAATATTAGTAAATTAAATCTGTTGTTTTTTTTCTTTATGTGCTGGCAAAAGCTAAAAGACTTACATATTAAACATATATTTTGCCAAAATATGCAGCACACTGCAAGCACATGCAATCATTTCACTGGCAAAATACATATTGACGTATTTCTCACTATAAAGAAATAATGTTTGAACCTTCAGGAAGAGGTTAGCTTTCTTTCACTGCAACACATACAAAGAAATTCTTAATGGACTTTTTAAACTGAGTGATATGTCTTCTGAGAGAGCTGTGTACAAAGAAAATCAATATAGTTTGAAAAAAAAGCATTTTAGATGAGAAAAACCTAGAAGCTCATAAACAGGAGAAATAGTCACATGATTTGTGCAATTAGTCCAAATCTGCAAGATTTCATTATGTGGTTTCGTATAGTGTTTACTGTGTTGTATAGTATGACCAACTACACCAAGGAGGAGGCAGCAGTGAAAGTTTTTATTTAAATGACTCCTCTAAAAACTCTGCATAGTGAAGGACTAAAGGCAGGCAGTGTTGACTACAAGTCTGCTCTTAGTTTCACAGCCTTCTTCAAATGCCCATCCTTGTCCCTTCTGCCCCTAAAGAAAAAGGTAAGTTTAGTTATGCACCATCACCTGCCTGCTGAGAAAAAACTCTGTGGTATCTGACCAGCAAAGTGCCTTGGAACCCGGGTCAGGGACATGCCCCCTAGTTTGCATAGGGCGATTTAAAAAAAAAAAAAAAAAGTTTCACAAAGCCATGCTAGACTGTGTGGTTAGGCACATCTCCAGTGACACCTCAGTTCAGGCTTCTAGGAATAAAGCCTGTAAATGACAGCACTGCCTAGGCTCACTGTGCTTCCACTGGGGTTTGCTTGGTCCTCATGGAAGAGCATGATTTTAGCGGCCGTACAAGTGCCCTCTCATCCCCCAGTAGCAGTCGTGCTTCAGAACTACATTCGTGTGTGAAGAGGACCTAAAGAGTGCAGGAAAGGGGCATAAATGAGCTACCTGTTTGCAAGCCAGTTGAGTTGAATGTGTATGAGTGAATATTGAATTCCTCTTAATGCATTTTTAGGACAGTGAGCTCCTCAAAACACAGCAAAATTTCCAGAAAACATTATTCTCTAAGAATATTGTATATTATTTGTATTGTATATTATATGAAAGTAGGCCTAAACTAATTCACATAGTTGTTTTTCACCCTGATGCACCGTCACCACATAGAAATGTGTAGGAACAGTGTACTTGTCGAGAAAAGTAGTCATCTCCCTGGCTCAGAATGTAGTATTTAAAATCTGAGCTGAGACACTCTAAGGTCTTCTAAAGAATTGGCATAGCACATGCTGTAAACTGAAAGGAACCAGCTCTAAGCATTCAAGGAAATACCAGAGTAACAAGCAGCATGGGCAGACTTACGTTTGGTCATCTGCACTTACTTTCTTTTCTCCTTGGAAGTGTGGTGCAGACCCCCTGCTAAGCTCTTGTTTACTAGGGAAACTGCTCTCCTGAAGGGGTGCCTCAATTCCAATAACCTTCCAGAAGAGCTGGAGCTGCTATTTCTATATAAGAGTATCAGGACAGTTTTACCCATTCAGGCCTTTGGACCATTAACCCAGTTGCGTATCTTCAACAGTGAGCACATGTCAACACCTCGAAAACAGTACAAATGGTGCAGTTTCCACAAACTGAACAAATAATTGCAAATATCCAGCCTCAGGGCTTTCCCAAGCCACTTGTGTCTTGTCTTATTTGCAACAGCTTTGATTCTTGGAGCTTTTCCTGTTTCTTCTCATGGCCATGTAAACCCCTTGCAACACGATGTCCTTTGACAAGGACACTGGTAAGGTCGAAAGAGCAAACTCAAGGTAGTCTCTGCATGAAGCAGAAAGCTAGTATGGCAGTTGACAGACTCTAAAATTAGTGCTTTTCTGTTCTTCTGGATCTCCCTGACTAGCAAGAGGAATTAACACTATGAACAGGACCCCTATGAGTCAACAAGGTTGAGGAACTGACCCTCCTCAGGTAGGAACAACTCTACCAACTGATTAACAAACAATATTGAAGAGCCAACCTGGCTCCCAAACAGATCTTTACTGCAAAAGCTGGAGCAAAGGGCTGGTGACCAATATATTAGAGATACATAGTGCTATCCCTTGTCATTTACAGATGTCTTGAGATGCAAAGGCAAGGAAAGAAAAAAAAATCCTTGCTGTAAGCAATGCTGCGAAGAGGTAAGACTGAAAGTACATAATCCAAGCATCAGAGAGATTTCTCTGACAGCAGGAACACTTACGCCATGGTATCCTTCACTCCATATGACCCCCAGCTAGACTAAAATTTTGTACTTTTCCCCCCAGGCAGTCCTTCAAGCTATCTTAGCAGGTATGGTATCCCCACACAACCTCTTACCTTGCCTTGTATCTACAGTATGTATATTACCCTCAGTAATGTTATAAATACAGACCTGTTTTCTTCTGGCACTTAAAGACCAAAAATTGGTCTATTTGGTCTATTAAGACCATGTACAAAGGGCCACAAGACAGTTAACTTCTGTTCCTAAGGCTGCCGCTAACACTGAGCAACATGGGAACACAAGCCAATCCAAACCTACAAGCCTGATGGTCAGTCCCCTAAGAGAATCGAGAAATACAGTATATCCCTTGCTCCCCAAAAGACACTGGAGCCCCATCTGGAAAGAAAGAATAGAAACAATCCTATTTACTGCATGTGGCTCTCCAAGCCCCCACTCACTCAAGAACATTTTCTTGAAAAGAATTATTTCAACTCCAAATACGATATTACAACAGACACTGATTTAATGTTTCATTTAAGACCATGTCTTCCATGTTGCAGCCAAACAATCAACTACATTAATTTAAAACGCTGGTTTTAAGCTTGCAGAACAAACTATCCAGACTATCGTTTCAGTTTAAATCAGGCCTAGAGCACTCCCAGAACATTTGGAACTAATTTAAGTGGATTTACAATCCTATCACAGTTAAACCACTGTAACTTCCTTGTGTAGGCAACCTCATATGGCAGGCAAGTGAACATTTGTTTATAGTTTGGATGACTGTACGAGGAGAAAAAGGATGTCAGAAGTAGCCTATGCTTTGCTGCTTGGGGATTTCAGCACTGAAAGGCTGAAAGGTGGGGAAAAAGCTTATTATTTTTTTTGCACTCTGCAAATATTAGAAAAACACCTTAAAACCACTTTACCCTTACCATCTGCCTCAGTGGCTCTGTGCTGAGCGTTACTGCCACATGGAGCCAGGTCCATCCACTTCTATGTAGGCCCAGAATTTACAAGCAGGCTCTTCTGGCCTTAGGGACTCAAGATTTTTTCATGTAAATTATCAAATGAAATTAATGCTTTCAATTTCAAGCTTTTCTTTTAGTTTTACTCAATAAAGCTCAAAACTGCTACCCAATACTTCTTCATTATCAGAGTTGTAACTATTCTGCTAATTTAAAAAAAGGATAAATGACTGCTTGCATCAGTTATCTTGCCGTTCAGGTGTTTTCTCCCCTGTCGATGCTGAGAACAGAAGGAAAGCTCTAGCCTCAGGCCTGTCCTATGTATGATATAGCTAATTCTGGGGCTGAACATCCATCACAAGGGACTGACCTTAGAGGGGTTTATCCTTGGCTCCTTCGTCATTCCCAGGGAGCTCTGCTCTACCTTTAGCATCTTACTTGTGTCAGGATGCATCATGAACACAAGTTCCTTTTGCTCAGACACTTCAATGTCTTATTTGAAGACTACTGAGTATTTTCTTCTTGAGGGGAAGAGGATCTGACAAGTTAGGAAATATTTTCTAAAATAAAAGTGATACCAGCTGGGTTTTAACCATCTCAATTCCCCTGTGATCAGCTTGCCCTCTTTGGGTGGGGTCAGAATATTTTTCATCTTGCTGAAACAGAGCTCACATTATTTCGACCTCCAGCTGAAATCCTCACGCTGGCCCAGGAGCTACTTTACATGTCCCGACTCCAGGCTCAGACAGCAGCCGACCACACATGCACCAGGAAACACGTTACTATGTCCTGTAAAAGCTTCTAACTTCTGCCCAATGTTCAAGATGCAATGAGTATTGACAACCAGAATTTTTTAAAAAGAGAGGGGTTACCTGGGCTACTGGTATAGGTATTTTTTTTTCATAAAAAGAGTGATTCCCTGAAGAACTCAGTTTATATGAATATTTCTGAGGATTGAGGAACTCTGAGATACCCTGTGAGAAAGTAAATGAAGAACAAAGCCACAAACCTGTACAGCAAATACAGAACCTGCATTTTATATGGTGAGTTTGTGGTATTATGGAATATGTATTCATATTATTGAACTGTAAATTAACTTGTATCCATTCTTATAGGTGAATCCGCAGGTTTAATTATTTTCAGAACAAAATGTCATCCTCAAAACAGCTGTGTTAGTTTTCCCTAAAAATTAACAGAAGAGAATAAAAAAAGAATAATAGCAATTACAGGTTTTAATTTACACTCAAAAAGTCAGTGTCAAGTTCTCTTCAATAAGATGGAACATGCAGCCCATGGAAAAGTTTCTTGGCTTTGTATGCAGATTTTAAAAACATATCAAGATTACTTCTAATGCAGCACAGAACTTCTCAGCACTACATTCTGAGCCACTACCAACAACTTCAATATTTTACAAAAATTAAACATATGTCTTGAAGAAAATCTAGTGCTGAAAAATAAATTATAACTTGGCTCCTTCTTAAAAAAAGTTATAACTTTTTGCAAGATCTCTCTTGTGCCTGACAATGTTCCTGATACACCTACCTGTCAGGGGTCATTAGCAAGATTTGTTTCTTAGATTGCTCTGCATGCACGGCAATCAGCTTGCCAAAACTACAGATATTACTGGCAAGCTGCTAGATCATAATGTTCCAAGAAGCCACAGAAAACATTTATTTAAGTAGAATAAGTAGCTCATCTTTTCATTATTGCGTTTTTAGGAATTCCTCCCACATCTACCCAAGATTGCTAAGAAAAAACAATCTTTTCAAATGGATAAGATACATGAAGTAGTAACATAATTCAAACTACAGTATAGTAGTCAATAGATGACTGAACTTTTACATTTCTGGATTTTTTTAAATAACCTATTAACTATAAGTGCTTTTAGTTCTTGGTATTTAACGACTCATAGAAGAAAGTCCTCCTCTTTAGTAAAAGTGAATTAGATCATCTTCCTTGCTAATGAGAAACTTTAATATTAAACTGCTGAAGGTTACTGACCTTCCTGTCAGTATCAATATACAAAAGAGAATGAAATGATCACCAAAGCAGTATATCCACCCCTGAAAAGGTGCATTTGATAAGGCAAGGGAAAAGTAGGGGGGGAAAAATAAAGGTAACAAATTTCAAAAGCAAATTGAAAAAGGTCTCACCATCACAGATGGTTGCTGAAGAGTGCATAGAGATTTCTGCGTATAGCTCCTAACTTATTATCAACCTTCTGCAAAGAGTTTTAGTTAAATAATTTAGCTCATGGCTGATACCTTAACGGCATGCATCAGAGGTGCACACCAGAAAACTCAACAGAAGCCCATATGTCTGGTTTAAGGCCATTTTTATTTCCTGCACTTTCAAAACATTGCATGGGGCTTGAGCTGCACGACTCACAGGAACCTAATGGGAGTCCTGCAGCTCTGCCTGCACGCGCCGCTTTGAAAGGAGAGCGGCCCTGTTTTGGGTTTTGTTTTTGTGAAGCTCTCCCTGGGGTGATTTAAAGTTGTTTTTTTTCCTATCAGTCTTTTCTCCAAAGGTCTTCTGTACTTCACATCACCAAGTCTACCACGGCTAAACAGCAGAAAACTTGGGACACTTCATTTTTCAGTCTTGTTCACTGCACATGAAACCCAGTGGTAAATACCCAGTCAATAAAATTCAGGCAGTCGTGCATATGTGCTCAATTTAACAGGCTGTGCAGCCTGCAAGAGCCTTCTCCAAATCAGATTATTACTGTGGGCACCGAGGAATAACAACTTGGTATCAACATATGTCCTTTATTATGATTGATCACTACTTACTGTAAACCATTTTAGTACCCACACATATGATCAAACTTAATATAGATTATTCAAATCAAAATGCAGGATATAGAACATATTAAGTACCTCACATAAATCTCTATTAGAAAGCCATGCATTAACTAATAAATTAAGGAGAAAGAGGACTATATCGTATGCACCAGACTATTCGCTTCCAGCCTATTTCAAAATTCATTTTGCTATATTTCTTTTGAGAAGCTATAAGAAGCATTTCACTGTATTCTCATCTTTTAGAACATTTCAAAATATATTTTCTTTAAGGGCTATTTTTGCCCTTTCTAAACCTCCAGCCCCCCCGTTAAAAGACCTGTGCCCAGAGTGAGATGGAAGGTGGAATGAGATGGTGGAATTCCCACCTTCAGGTTCCAACAAGCTACTCTTGAGAAAGAGAACCCAGACTTCCTCCAACCTTTCAATGCCGCAGTGATGCTGCAACAGAAGCAGCACAAAGGAGAATAGAAAAATGTCTACTTTTCTATTTTCAGTGCTTTTATTTTATACAAGTAAATGATACGAGACACCATGTAAACCCTTAACTACTTCATATCAATTTTTGAGAGACAGAGGAAGCAACAGACACAGAGCACAGCAGAGGAGACAACTATTGTGGGCCATGGGCCATGGATCACCCATGGGCTGTCTTCCAAAGGAAGCCAATGGCAGCACAAAGATGCCTCTATGTGGGAGAGAGGGAAGTAGAGCTTGTGCACACTGACACCAGCTACGACTGAGGCCAGTGTACGCAGCAAGCCGCGACCTTCCAGAAAACACCCCCCTGAAGTTCAGAGATTCTTCTCATGCTGAGCAGGCGCGTTGTGACAGGCACTACCACGAAGACCCCAACATGCCTCCATTCCTGGGGGGCTTGCCAGCGTGACAGTTCCCTCTCAAATTCCCTTGCTCAATGAGTCCCTGTACAGGGACTCATTCCAACTAAAAATACATGGGACACACCTCCTGTGTCACTCTGGGACAATCTGTCCTTCTGGAGGCATTCCCCAGCCATCAGTTATGCACAGTATTGCCTAAACACTTTCACACACCAAAATGCATTAGGAGGTAAGATATTCTCATCAAATGCATTAGGTTTCTATACCCTTTGCTAAACAGATTTCGGGTTTTAAGTAAATGTTTAGAAGTGGGGCATAAACTGACAGGCAGGCAGCCCTGAGACATAACATCTCTGTACCCAGCAGTTCAGAAGAGGAAGAACTCTCCCTCTCACTCAAAAATGCAAACAAAAACCATTAAAAACAATCTTTTCCACTCAGAATCAGCTTGTTCTTTCCCAAAACACCCCTACGACATTTCTGGACAGAACAAGCACTATGCTGCAAGGATTATCCTGCAGCTGTTGGCGGCAGTCCCCGTGTTTTTGATACAGAGTGGAGATGGATCTGACTTGTCATATAAATGATTATTCCACCAAACTTGAAATTCCATCTTAGAGTTTTGGGACCAGATCAGAGCTGGAACCAAAGCTTTCACGAGATACCAATAACCACTGCCTCATGACCCAAGTTACTGACCTGAGGAAGTGAGAGTCCAATCTCAGAAAGGAAGATGCTCAGTAGTGTCCAATAAACTCCTGTCAAAATTGGACTGAACAGTCAAAGATGGAAGTCTTTGTCAGAGAGAAAGCTGCACCACAACAAGAAAAAATAAAAAAATAAGAAAAAAAAATTGCAATTTAGCTTCCGGCTTCTACTTAAGAGGCATCCATCTGTCCAGAGACTGTTCAAGGGAACTGAGTACATTTTGTGGCAGAGAAGACACCATTCTGGATTCCACTTGGGAACCAGGGAGGCACATCTCAAAGTCACCATAATCCTAATTGCCATGACCAGCCTCTTGCCAG
Source organism: Tinamus guttatus (assembly GCF_000705375.1). The sequence goes on from NW_010580747.1 coordinate 49,013, forward strand.
TTCCATACATGGTGAACGTGTCTGGGTAAGTAAGTGGACAAGGACTTCTAGATAGTCAAAAACTCAGCTCTAGTCCAATCCTGATTCTTGGTCCTCGATCATGTAAACTACAGGGGGAAATCTCAGCAAAAGGTTTTCTTTCAGAAGCAGCAATTTGCTCCCTCTAAGTCAGAACTCAGGTGTCATGTCCACTGATAATGTGCTTCCACAACTACTGTTCATCAGTAGTACAGGAAAAGCCAAACCAAATCCAGTTCTGCCTAACACCATTCCAGTATCTGTGACACCGAATACCCCATCTGACCCCATTGCTTGCAGCACATACCTCTAATGACGCTAAAATCTCTGTATTGACAACTGTGATACAGACCTGCAGTTATTTCAGACATCTTTATCTAATAAATATTCCAGGGAATGCTTCTTAGAGTTGTGAAATGGCCATAAAGAATCTGAGCACAACCTATGCAATGTGGATAAACTGGGCTCTTCTAGAGGTCAGCCATGAGAGGTGTCACAGACCATGTCACACTCTACTAAAGGAGCCAAGGACAACCCTTCAGAAGAAAAGCCTACAATAACACAGATGTAACCGAAGTCTGGGAGTAAATGACAGCGAGGTGTTCCATACTGTCAGGGAAAAGTGCCAAACTACAATTAATGGCACACCAAAATAAATAGCTCAAAGCAATGCAGCTGTAGAACCAAGTGACTGGTTCCAAGTTACTGGTGATGGAGAGGAAGGAGTTAGACAGTGAAGTTCACCCTTACACCAAACAGTCTAACACCAAAAGAGACAGTTGTCTGTTCTAGTTCATCTGTGGAAGCAAAATAAAAGCCTCTTGGACACGTATCTTTTTCTGGGTGATTCATTCTGCTATCTGCCAAAATGAAAAACCACATGTATGTGTGGGAGACTAGCATTCAGAAAGCCAACATACAAACATTTTCCTGATTATAAACCAGGCTCGAGCCATTATACAGCACTTGACCAGATAAGTGACATCTCAGCAATTACAACGGGAAGACCAAAGTCCCTCCTCACGCTGACTACAGAGCAGCTGTGATGCCACCAGCTGCCAGCATCGCAAGGTCATTTAGATTTTGCCGTCGGTATCTCCTGCCCAAGCCTTCTGCAGAGGGTTGGCACAGACCACTGCAGCGGTTCATAAGCCACATCATTCTCCGACTCTGCCATTCCAGCCCAGGGAGAACCTCGGGGTATGGAAGCAGTTCCTGGAGAGCAGTCATGGGGCCTGATTACAGCACCGATTCCTTGGAGGATTTGGAGTTCCATTTTTTTTTTTCTTTTCCTCATAATGCATATGGCCAGTTTTGTTACTGTGACAGCAGTTGATGTCCAGCTTATCATACTGCAGGTCAAGTACATGCAGGTAGAGTTTCAAGACTTCTTTTAATTTGTTATCACTTTCTAGCCCTTTTGGTTTCAGAACATCAGCCAGTGGGTGACTAACTTGAATTTTCCTCCAACAAAACATGAATTATTGCAAAGAAACAGAAATGGCACACCAAGAAGCCGTTGTATTCACACAGGATAGGGCACCCCACGGGATGCACACACTCCTAAGGAGCCATAGGAGTTAATGACTGGAGTGTCATTAACTGTTTTGGCATTGAGTTTACCACAGGGAGAGTGAGAGCAATTAGTCAATGGAAAAAAAGTGGAAATAAAGTCAAAGAAAGCTCACTTGACTTGCTCCTGGCAGGAAAAAGGCTCCTGCACTGGTGCTGAAGAAAAAGGCTTAAACTTTTTTATTTAGATTAATTTCTTTATTTAAATATAAATCAAGGTAAATTCAACCTGTGCTTTTAAGAGGATGTGGCAATTCCACACTTCATACAAAGCGGGATCATGGGAATGGAACGACTGGACTTGAGCTCAGAGCCGCTGCTTCACAGTGGCAGATCCACTGCTACCCCCAGCCTTGGGCCCCTCGGGAGACAGCTGCCTTCTCAGCAATGATCAACCACCATCACCTGAGACCACCTAGATGGAAGGAGTGGAACTGGGGCAGAAAAGAGTGATTTAAACCACCGAATTGGCAATTTTGGCTTCTAAGCCTAAGCTGCATACTCTAGATTGGAGTGGCTCCAAGGGGAAGCTTAAGAGTGATTACAGAAACAGGCTGGCGCGGAGGGCATATTTTCTTGCTTTTACCTACAGCACAGCCTCTCCAGAAAGCATGACATCCAACAGTAAATTAGTGTCATTCCAGGCATCCTACTCACATGAACATTTGTCTTAGCAAATAAAAATGTAATACCTTCAGCGTTAGATTTTTTTAAAAAAGTCAGCTATTTATTTAAACATTGTATTACTACATAAAGCAGATACCAATACCACTAGTGTCCACTAATGACTTGTTGCTACAAGGGAACTTCTCATTCTAGACAAAACAGAAACAATAGTATTTTAAATATATATATATTTTTTTCCGTAGCACAAAATGAGAACATTTCAATGTTATATATATAATCACAGAGACAAATTATTTGCTTCCATTAAATTTGTTTTCCTAAGGTGGCAGACAATCTTTCAAAAGAATTTATTTTTATCACAAAATGCAAAGTTCAAAATAAATTGAATTTGTATTTCTAACTTTTGGAAAACAGCCACCACAGATTTAAATACTGAAGACATTAACTGCAATATTAGAGTTCTACTCTATCCTTTTATATTTTCATTAGCAATTAATATGTTTTAAAGATAAGGAATACTGGGAATTACAAAGCTTGACAAACTGCAACTGCATGGTCTCCTGCTGTACATACAAAAGGGATTTCAAAATAATTTGAGAAACAGGATGAGGCAGGAGTAATGCAAACACAGAAATATCTCCTGCTAGAGATACATGAAGGATAAAATGGGATATACATATCCAAATGAGTCAACTCAAAATCCTTGCCACAAAATAACTGGAGCTCCTAAATGATTCGGACAAATTTATTTTGGTTGATCATTAGCAGAACATTTTAAGCTACTCATTCTCAAATGGAACTGTGCTGGACTTCTAGCTGTTTGAAATGCTAACAAGAAACCTGTGTGTTTCCATTTTTGTGGAAACAAATTACAATTTTAATTGTTATCTCCTCTTCTGCCCTCCTCTTCTCCCCCAACCTAATGGAAATGCTGATAACTTTTACCAAGCTAGCTTTTATGCTTTACAGTAGGCAGTAAACATTTTATAGAGGGCAAAGCAAAATAGCTTCAGGTGGTGCATATGCAAACATGCACATTCAGTTTAGAAGGAAGCCTTTTCTGAACTGGAAGGAAAAAAAACCCAAGTGCATTATAGAACAACTTGCACGTTTTTAGGAAAAAGCCTTAAGAACTGGAATTGCAACTAATTTAGAGACGACTAGATTACGCAGTGGGGAGCCCTTGGACACCACTGGTGTTAGCCTGAATGCTTTTTCAGAAACAGAATTTAGAACAGCTTGGCAAACCAAATGATTAATGATTTAGGGGAACATAGTAAAATATTTTTAATGTGAAAGATAGTTTTACTTTTTGTAGTACATGTTTTTCTAATGATATAATTGATCAGGTTGGATATTTTATCCAGTGCTACAAACAAACCCAGTACATGGATGACTGCCAAACCCTATAATCAGATGGATTATTGCTCCTCTTAGCTATATCAATGAACAATCATGACTAAGTCAGCTTTTCTAAAATAGATTCCACATAATTTACTTTGCTTCTCTGTTAATAATTTTTAATAGAAGATTAATTTTTTTTTATAGTAAATTCAGCAGCAAGGCTGAAATGAGGATAAAAAAGGATTCTGTATTTTGCTGACTGTGTAGCAGTTCAAGGAAAAAGATTTAGAGGTGACTATAAGTGTTACAAGTCCTAGCACAGGGCCAGACAAGTGACAACACCAACCTGGAACGAGCTCACATCTTCCCAAAGATGACACTGTTACCAGATGCAGCCCCCCGGCAGAGGACATGGCAAGCCTCAAAATCATTCCAGGCCCAGAACTGCTCCCAGGAATTGATGCTATTTCGTAAAATGATGACTCAAAATATTTCTTCTCTCACTGTTCAGTAACAAGGCCTGTAAGATCAGGCTAGGATGACTTAGTGGAAGGAGAAGCTATTTAAATGCAATCTAGGATGACTTAGGAATTGCAGTGGAAGGAGAAGCTATTTAAATGCAACACAAAAGCTTCTCATCTGCCATCATTTCAGGATATCATTTTTTTATATATCACTAAGTGGGAAGTCACCTGCCACAGTTTCTTTTTCATCGGAACACATACTTACACAGAATTTACTGTGACCGATGCCAATAACAGGAAAAAAAAACGCTAATTTATGCCAGGCAGCTGAAGGTCTGTTTTGACTGTTTACTCAAATTATATAGTAGTTACCTTTGTTCAACCAGTGACAGAGCGGACATTTCCTGCCCACCAGAATGGCTTCCAGCTATATCTCCAAATGGAGAAATACAATAATTAAGTTTCATCGATCTTCATTATTTTTAAGGTGACAGTAGGCGTGGGAGTATTGCTGGATTTTATGTTACAGATGTCACTATGCAACAACTTTCCCTGGAAATGGAAAATTTAATCTGGTATCTGATCACAATTCTGAATGACGGAGCACCACCCTGTGCCCAGCATTTCTATTATTTACTGTTGCTTTGGGGCTGCAATAGCAACCTACAGATTTGCTTCTGCATTAAAAATGAAGAAGAAACTAAGTGATTAACTGAATACTGAACACCACTTTGGTTAACAGAAGCACTGGAAACTTCTCATGAGCATGAGTTCTGTCCTGCTCCAGAAAATAAACGCGGTAGATATAGACAGACTTGGTCAAGCCAATTAGATGTTCACTACAAGACTCTTCAGCTTCATGAGGAGTGATAGGCCACCACCAGAGGAGTTTTGACTTGAGTTTTTGAAGTGCACAGGTCTCAGGAGAGGATCATTTACCGAGCAAACAACCTGCCCTACAGAAAATAAAGGCCACCAGACTGAGAAAAAAAAGTGAAGCTAAAGGCAGAAAGTCAAAAAAAGTGCATAATTAACTGGAAATTATATTGGTGCCAACACTATATTTGAATATCAAAAATAGAAGACTAGAAGTGAATTCTTTTTGCCTATTAGCTTTTTTTAAAAAAAAGCAGCATAATGTGACATCTTTGCTGGACGGACAACGCTGCCGTGTTACAGAGGAGTGAGGAAGCCTTGTGTGTCTCAAAACGCACCCCTTCACCCCGTGTGCAGCCCCACGCCGTACTACCCTCCTGCCAGGGCCAAGGAGGCAGCAGCTCCGGGCTCACTTGCAGCCTCTCACGCAAAGCCAAACACACAGATGGTGTTTCCAATCCTGACCCGTATTTTAAATCGCCCTAGACTTTTCGTGCCTCCCTTCGAATGCTTTTTCCAGGGTATCGGACGACTTGAGGAGGAGAACAGTAATCCATGTGTCTCAAGTGCCTTGAAGCACTATCTTGCTTTTCAATAATATATTCCTGCTTTTTGTGCTTAGATTTATGGCTCTCACCTTCTTATTTTGACTCAGTGTAAATTAAGCACCACTTGAAAAATAGTAGTAACGGCTTCCAGATAAGCAGTCTGCCAAGGGTTCCACTGCCATCATTTTATCATTCCTCCCTTGCAGAAATACCTTGTATTTTAGCACACACCAACTCCTCTTCGCTGCCCAGATGGCCTAATGCACATTCTTTAAGTTCTCTTTTTTCCCCTGCATATCCCACAAATCACAGGCCATAAAACCCAGCAACTGTACACGCGCTCTGTGAAGATTAGGGTCTCCGATGTATTCTCAGCTTTTGAGTGATCGCAGCTTCTCCGAGCCCTGGAGCAGCACGTGACAGACGGAGGGAAAGGGCCTTTTGTTCAGGTGGGCCTCTGGGATCAGCTATCACTTCTCCACTTCCTTCCCTCTTCCCAGCTCCACACTTGGGATGTCTTTGAGTCACAGATACCCAGACAGGCCAAGAGCGCAGGTCGGGTTGATTATAGGTCCCCAAGCAGCGATGCCAGAAGATTACTAGGAATATAATGAGCACCAATTCACCCCCTCGTGCGCTCCACCTCCAGATGTTTGGGTCTTTTCTGTAGATCCACAAGCAAAAGCACTGACTTTCGCTTACTAAAATAACAGGCGTGCTTCAGCCCAGCAAAAGCCTCCAGCGCTGCCATGAGGGAGGGCTGTGCCTCCCACGGCCCCTGTCCCCATCGTGCAAGGATTCGCGTGTGCCTTGGGGCCCG
>NW_010580747.1:55371-72972 GCF_000705375.1 Tinamus guttatus
GCGCGGAGCTGCTCCACCTGGACAGACTAATCCAGGGATCAGGGATGCCACTGTGAGAACAACACCCTTCGTTCATCTCAGTTTCAATTTTTTGGTCTCAACTCTATTAGAAAAGAAAAAATGAGGGAGAAAATTAGAAGTGTAAGAAAATTAGAAGCAAAGCAACTTGGTAACGTGTGGCCGCCATGTCCACGAAGCAGGACGGAGGCACAAGGATGCTTCCGAGCAGTACAAACCATGTGCAGCTCCAAACCATGTGCAGTTCGTGGCGGTAACGAGTGCCAGGTGACACAAAGCACAGGCTGGGCTGTCACATTGCTCAGCCACTCCAGGCACCTGTCACTTCTCAGCAACCACAGGTACAAAAGGTCAAGACGCTGCTGGAAAACCCAAAGGGGAGACTTGCTTCTCTATCCAAATTGGACCTGACAGGAACCATCATCACAAATAATGCCGAGAGGCTCAGGTGTTACTGGTTACTGATGGCTTTCACTTCTGCTGCTGCTGAGCCGGCTACATATTTTAGCCAGTTAAAATTAATAACATCAAACTGCACAATCATTTGTTAGTAAAGATACTATCATCTTTTGGTTTAGGATTGGAGCATACAGTGTTAGAATAAAACTTTATTATAAAAGATAATAGTGATATTGCTATGCAGTTCTGTATGCATATTTACACAGGCAAGCTGTCTGAGTACGCAAACACTTGCTTTGAATCACTAAAGAACTATGTTACAGCTAAGCTGGAAATATTCTGCCTCCTCATTTTCCAAACCCTCAATTACTTTTGCATGAATGCAAAAGGCAAAGGCCAGCAGCAAGATAGAAAGTAAAATAACTTGTTCAGGTATAAAATGTGGCAGAGTAAATCCTGACCTGCTCCATCCGAAGTTTTCAGTGGGGATCAGTGTCTTCTACTTGCTGGGGCGGGATAGGACTTGGAACACGCACGGAACACACATCAAGTCAATGTATCCCTTGCTTTTCCAGAGCATGGCCCCTGGTGCCATTTGGCATATAGTTCTGGGCATTTTGAGCAAGCCCATGGTTACTGACTGCGCTGATATTTACATGCAATGTGCAGGCACGTGCACAAACACATTAAGAGAATAATAGTCTCAGCCTTTAATACGGATCCTGGTTATCTTGCTTTTCTGACACAGGTCCAGGTGATCTGTCAGTCATGCTGCAGAAATGCCAGAAAGTGCCTCAGTCCATGAGGCCCTCATTTCAAAAAGAGAATCTGTCCAGAGTACTTGGGAAGAGAAGAACTAAGACACCCATGAGAGTAACAATGGAATTAATACACTGCAAAAGAGATGGAACTCACTCATCTTTGAAATCTTTTTAGAAAAATGTACTGAATAACTCAAAAACAATGCTATCAATAGGTAGCATTATTTGCTATTTCTATTGCATTTTAAACAATTTTGTTAGCAAGTGCAAGGAAGTGTAAAAGGCAACCACATATTCTCTAGAGCATATAAATAAATAACCAAGGGCATAGAGATAGTCAAAAATCCACTGCGTGGTAGTCAGCCATTCAATATACAGTGAAACAAAGTCAACTGCTGCTTGGGACGGGTTGCTCAGGGCAATTACATTTGCCGTGCACCATGACAGGGGTCCCAGGCACCTAGTGCCAGCTCAAGCAGCTGCTACAGGATTCCCTCGTAGGAAGGGGCACCTGGGGCTTTCAGCACCAGCAATTCCTTTTCTCCCGTCCCAATCCACACGCCCTTAAGACCCTTGTAGAGGAGATATCCCTGGGGTTACATGCTTTGGGAAGAATGGCTCTTTAGGGGCCGCGGCTGTAAACAACATTTCAAAGCAATGGCAGCGCTGCTCCAGATTTACACTGGGGACTGCACTGATCATGGAGGATGTGGAGCATTTTAACCACAACTATATTCCATATACTTTCCTTCAAGTACATTAGCTATGAATTTTATTCTGAATTCCATACATGTACTTCAACTAGATTATAGGCTCCTTTTATAAATTGCAAAATAAAATAAATCTCTCTAGTGGCTAATTAGTGAAACTGGATAGAGGTGTTTTTATCATTAGTGCTCACTCAGTTGAAATGAAAAAAAAAAACTGTTTTCTGGTAACACTTCAAATCCGGAGCCTCTATTTACTTTTCCGACTTCTGTTTCCTGCCTTAGCCACTCTGGGTCATGCTCCTACCTCCCTTCCCTCTCAGCCCCCCAGCCATCTCCAAAAGCCTCAAAATAACTCAGTTCATTATGCAGATGCTAGAGAGAAAACAATTCTATATACATAGGCTGTGAACTTAAGAGGTCCTTCCTTATTCATAGAAATGGTGATAATACACTGGTTTTGGATGCTAGGGTTCAGGAGGCTCTTGTAATTGCCTGTGAAGTAGTTAGCAACTACTTAAGATAGTAAAATTTAAGAACTCAATTGCATGTCTTGATGCTACTGGATGCACTAGAAAATGTGATGGTTGAAAGATTTCAGTGTACTCCAGCGGTGCCTCCAAATGTGCCACAGAAATTCCCACATCAATAACTAGAAAGAAAGAAGTTGAAAAAAAAAATCAGATCAATGCTTGACAAGAATTCAGATAAGGATATAATTTTCATTGTGCTTGACAGGATGGAAGAGAAAGTATGGGTAAAATGCTTCAAGAAGACAGAGTGAAAAGGAATGCTATAATGCAATTCGTTGTTTTCATTAAGTCATCTATATTCAAGAAATATCAAGTAGGAAAGCTTGATCTTATTACTAGGCACGAAGTTTGCAGCCAAGCATAATCCCATTCATTTTAGACAGGCGAAATGCAGCCCACACTGGCTAACACTGTTTTACGTCAAGGGTCCATGACAATATCCTATCGCATGGCCTGGGACTAAAAGTCGTATTTCTTTTGAAGAACTACCAGTAAAGCAGAAAATGTCTTCAATTACTATTTACTGACTTCAGTAGGACTGTTCGCTGGTAATATGCAAAAATACTGGCAATTCATTTCCAAGATCAATCTCCAAGATAATTTTTAAAGTATTTCAGGATTAAGCACACTTAAAAGATTGCACAAAATTGCAGAAAAGCATGATTTGTGAATAGCTGCTCCACTTGGTCTGCCACACTGAATGATGTATGAACTTCCCAACTCCCCCTGTCCCTACATGAAAAATGCTTTACTGAGAACTGTGCAAAAGAATTTCCTACCCTTCCTTATATCTAGGCTAAGCACTGTTTTCGAATATCAGCGTGTGTCTGTATTTTTAATTGCAGCTAATATAGCTAATTGAATAAAAGTATTTTGTCTTTCCTTATCCCCTAGAATACTACAAACATCTAAGTTGCATTAAATTATAGAACATTCATGATTTTAGGGCAATTTCTAATATTTTCATCTCAGAACTTCTAAACCAGAGCCTCTGGTTTAGAAACTAATTGTTTCAATGTGTCAATTAGTCATTTTAGCTATGGTCTATCACCAAGTCCTATTTGGCAAACTGCAACCTCATTTACAATCACTTGTATTACTATTTTCAAAAAGAAGTAAATTGCCAAAGAAAAACATTTTGAAGATACAGTAATGAGTCACAGGTAAAAAGACAGAAAACCCTCACACCTTCAACGTCAGACACACTTTTTTTCAGTCTAATAAAAACCAAAATCGCTATAAAACACTTACTCACACAGTATGTAAAGGATCTTATGCTGTTATCAGTTATTCCTACATAAATCAGGGATGTCTCTACCAAAGGAAGTCTTTTTATACTGATATAGATCAGGTATGAAGAAAACCTGTAGAGGCCCAAAGGATATATTTGCAATAAGCTGTACTACCATATGTATATGGTACTGGATTTTCAAATAGCTTTCTTACAATTAGCCCCTTTGGTGCAGTACCACATACATTGTTAAATTCAGCATGAACTCACTGAGCACGAGTTATTCCCTAATAAGACTTATTTGCACTTTCCAACACTGATATGAATTTACTATTTGGCCTAATTCTCCTTTGCGCCCACAAGGTTATGCCATATGTGCTGACTTGGCTGAGCTTGATAGGAAAGCAGGATCAATTTCCCTTTATTGTGATTGGAACACCAGGCTACCAAATATGACCAAATATGAAAAGAGCCATGTTTTTCAGTAGAATAGAAAGTCGTATGAATTGCATTAGGCATGATAAGTTGTAACTTTTAGAAAGAAAGCGAGATTGTAGTCAAAATTCAAAAGTAATAACCCTTGAATTTTTAAAGCTATTTTTCTTTCATGAAGGACTAGATTTGGAGTTTACATATATATACAGTTTACATATATATACATATATATATACTTTATAAAGTATATACCATTATACATATACTTTTTTCTTAAAAAAAAGGCGATCACTTCCGTAACACAGATCTAACTTCTTTCTCAAAAACTTCCTCACATTTAGATTACCTGAACTTCATAATTCCCCTTTCCAAACATTAGCCTGCACTAGTGACAAACTGGAAAAGCATACAAGGATAAGGGCATTCCTACTTTGATGATGCCACTGCTCAGGACATGCATAATGTTTCATATTTAGTGGCCTCATCAGACTTAGAGAACAGCCTTCTATTGTTTTGTCTTAAGCCCTCCCAATAAGAAATTAACATTTTTCATACTAAATAAAAATTGTACAGAGGAAGAATCACTGTGCCTGTCACACACCCTCTATCTCAGGCATACATATGCATGAGCATGAGTTTTAAAAAGAAATTATCATTATAAATGATATTTGGAGTATTGAAAAATTACAGCTTCAGTTTTTTGTAAGGTGAATCTGATACAATGTTCATAAAAAAAGAAAAGCCAAAACAATCCTAGCACCCATTTCATCACTCCTCTTTTAAACGGTTGGAAAACACATTAAAAGAGCCATTTACTAGTTGAGACAATTTGATTTTCTGTAAAGATTGACTCCTCTCTAATGATTCACTGTGCAGTATATATTATGGAAAAGAAAGGAAAATTAGCATGGATTTATCTTTGTGACCAATTCGCTGGAAACTCTTGGGATTAACATACTCAATTAGGAATCCAAAAACAAGAAGTCAATCATGGATTAAAGTTGATGAGACCAGCCTATAAGCAATTCTGACAATTTCTCTGCACAACAGGGGGTTGAAATATGGAATAAACTGTCAACGGCAGCAATATAAACGAGGCTCCGTAAATCAGCTGAGAAGGAATTAGGATATATTTTCAAAGAAGAAAAAAAATCAAAGTATCTCCAGCCATTATCTGGACTGTTTTGGATTAGGTTGGCCAACTACATTTTGTAATATTGCAAGGCGTTTGTCAGGTTGTTTGCAGGATCCACTTTTTGTAACTATTGCTACTAAAAAATATTTATTGAATTGAAACCTATGATTAGCTTTCCAGGGGAGAGAAGGGAGGAGTTCAGAGGAGGAAAATTCATGCTCTGTGCTGCCCTAGGTTTTCTACGTCACTACATTAATCCTATGTATGAAGCTGATATGGAACACACACAAAAACCAAGCACACAAGGCCTTTCTTTCCTGAAGTATAAGAAGGATGTGGAGCTGCTGGAGAGAGTCCAGCGCAGAGCTACAAGGATGATCAGGGGCCTGGAACATCTGCCCTATGAGGAGAGGCTGAGGGAGCTGGGCCTGTTCAGCCTGAAGAAAAGGCTGAGAGGGGATCTGATCAGTGTCTATAAGTACCTCAAGGGAGGCAGTGAGGAGGATGGTGCTGGCCTCTTCACTGGCGGCCACCAACAGAACTAGAGGAAATGGCCACAACCTGAAGCCCCATCCACAGGAACTTAAGGAAAAATTTCTTAACAGTGAGGGTGACAGAGCGCTGGAACAGGCTGCCCAGAGAGGTTGTGGAGTCTCCTTCTCTGGAGATCTTCCAAACCCGCTTGGACGCAGTCCTGTGCCACGTGCTCTAGGTGACCCTGCGTGTGCAGGGGGGTTGGACTAGATGACCTCTAGAGGTCCCTTCCAACCTTAAGCATTCTATGATTCTATGATTCTATGGAAGTTAGCCCAAGAGGCAGTGCCGAGTCCCACGTGTTTTGCTTCCCAGGCTGTGCCGCTACCGCAAGCCGTTACTGTGCTCTGCAGCTCCTGGAGCTCAGCTCTGACTTCCACAGACATTTTGCACCTTCTAAACTGAGGGACTTCTTCCAAATTGGAGAACTTGGATTCCTTTCTTACTTGTTTCAAAAACACACACTCTCCTTGACTCTGGATAGGATTCAGTTGTCTAACCACGACACGCGAGTCCTAGAAGTGCTGCTGCTGCAGCCAGGTGAAGGCCTCCTGCAGGTCCTGTGCCTGGGACACCTGCCAGCCCTGGCTGCCCCCAGGGACACAGCGGCCTTCACAAAGGCCACCGCAATGCAGATTACATCGGTTTCCTTCACCTGGTTAAGATCACACCTGATGTCTGTCTCAAAGGCACCAAATTCAGTTTTTGTGCATTTGCAAGCACATGTCCAACAAGAATAACTTACTTATTATGGGTACACACAAATTTGTGAGAACTCAGAAAAGCCAGATTTTCAAAGTACAAATAATCACATGCACAAACATATTTCTATTTTGTTTCATTATCATATAAAATTGTTATACACTTAACAGTAAATGTATACATGTACATGAAAGTAATGACTACTATGTATCCTTTGAATTATTTGAATAGGCAGCTGAGTAATTTGTACACACTGCTGCCTGTATTACTGTTATCCCTGTCAATAATATTACATCCAGATGTTTTTAATTTTAGTCTAACATGGGGGAAAAATATTACTCCGTTATCTCCTAACAAAGTTGCTTTTTATGACAACAGTTATTGCACTTCAGTCCTCAACTCATTCCAATAATCCCCACGCTCAACATTTTCTATTGCCTGCCCATACCCTCAGAACTGCAAAGCCAATTGGAAACAGAAGGCACAGGCATGTAGGTAAAAGTCTGATTATATAAGTCAAGGGATAAGTGTTGTAGCTGTATATTTTTAGTATCCTATCAGATGCACTCCATTCTGCAAGGCATTTGGATGAAAGGCCTAAAAGTCCCATGACATCTTTCCATATTTTTAAGATACTTGTTGCATTTGACAGGAAAGCATGAAATCAAAACAAACCCAAATAAAAGAAGAAAAATGAAGAAGAAAAAAACCCCATACGTACAATGCAGCAGCATTTCCTATGTGCTTTCAAATCTTGGTCGATCAGCCAGCCTGAAAGAGCAACCGCAAAAGCGCGTGGAGGACTTCACACCAGTCACAGGCAGAGCCTCGCCAGACTCGCAGAATCATCGTGTGCTTAAAAGCATGTTTATCTGGGCATTAAGAAATTTACCTAGAGCTTGTGGGACTTGAAAACTGAGCTCCACAGGGAAAAAGAAATACATGATCCTGATGCTTTGTCCTGTGGTCCATTTCTCTTTAGCACTGATATTGCTGTTAAATAAAAACTGCTTTTCAGCCTCCAAGCAGCTGCAGTTTTCAAATCCAGCCTTACAATTTATTTCTGGATATTTATGGCAGAAAAGAAAACAACGCAGTGCAAGTTGTGCACAGCATATCCTCTCCCTCCTACTTGCCACTCATCTCGGCTTCAGTCAGGGGGTCTCCTGGCCCAGCACTGCCAGAACTTGAAACAGGGACCATATTTTTTTCCTTTTTTAAAACTTATTCTTCAATATATAACACAAATGGTGCTTCACACCCAAGAAGGTCTCAGATAAACATCATGCTCCAGTGAAGTGCTGAACTGTTATTTTCCCTTGCACATCGTGTGTTGACCAGAAACGCTACCGTTTGCACAGAACCATTCCCAAACGCCTTGAACTCCTACCTGATATTTCTGGTATCTCCTTTGATCTTGCTGTGTTCCTTGTTCTCCAAGCATGACATGAAAACAGCATTCCTATATTCTTTTACATTTGAAATCAGCTATATTTCAAAGTTCTGATGTCCTCGGGACAACTTTATTTCATCTCCTGTGAAATATATCTGCTCAACAGATGTGAAACAGATCTTTTGTTTTTCTAGTCAGTTTAAAGCCAGCTGCAGAAGAATTGAACTGGGTGGTGTTTTATAATGGTGCTCAGATATTTTTGTGCAGTGTTTGAAAGGCAACACTGTATTTCTGACCTCCTGTTTTGGGACGATCCTGAAAGTTGGGCACTCCACAATAGTAGCTTTAGTGCCTGCTGCAGCCAGAGGCGCAAAAGACAGGAACAAAATCCAAAGAGAGGGGTTTTTATTTGTAGCTCATCCCTGCAGCTATTTTCATGATTTTCTAAGTAGATTCCCTTACCATTGCTAAGACGCACCCAGAAGCCCCAAGCAGAGTGGGAAATATAAATCCTGCACTGCTAGGAAAGCAAAGAGCAAAGGATTCTCCTCATTTATCACTGTTTAATTAACTCCAGTTTACTTCCTCTTCTGGTAAGTGCACATCCCTGCGACTCTCACGTCTAGATATTCTGTGTGATGAAACTTCAGCCCCATCTCATTTCTACTCTGTGATATTTGCAAAGAATCAGAGAAAATTTATGATGGGCCCCAGTGCTTCAGTGCAGCAAAACTGATTTACATAGGGCTTGCTACAGATACTCCTCAGGTGCGGAATAAAACAGATACAGCAACAAAGGTATAACTGACAGTGCGTCGTATTGACCGAGGTGCTTTTTTGATTCAGCTCTATAAATATTTACTCAGCACAACCTTTCAGAAGATTAGCTTAGAATGTAGTGCAGGTTCAAATCCTGGTTTCATGATGATGTTAAAAGAATATTCCCAGCACACCACATATCCAAGCAGGAAGTGCAGGTAAACATTAAGCTTGTGCCCAGCTTTGGGAAACTATCAGGAAGCTTCTCTAGGCCCTACGGCTGGGCAGCCAGCTGCACCAGTTGCACGAGCTGAAGGATTTCCTCCTCGTGGAGCCCCCCTATTTCCTGAGCATTGCTCCATGCCACAAACGGATCAGCACCCCGGAGCCTCACGGCACACACACAAAATAACTCGGCTTTCTCTGTGTCAAGCTAGAAAGGGAATTGGAGACCTCTTCCCCCTCTCCCCGAAGCCTCCAGGATACCGAAACTGGTGTCTCTTCAGCTTCCAGATCAATTTAGCCAGTTCTGTGTAGCTTTACAGAGGAAAAGTTCCTGAGGCCACTAATGAAACAAAGTCACCGTGGAAGCTAAAAACAACTTGAGCTCTGCTGCGTTCATTAGTGCCGGTCTAAAACTCCTTCTCTTGGTTACTGCATCCCTTTAAAGTTTTAAACTAGCTCCCACCTGCCCTGAGCCAGCCACCCCTCCTGCCAGGTCCTGGCCTGCACAGGGGGGACACAGAGGGACACCCAGGGTCGCAGCTACCCCAACTGCCCGCAGAGCTTCGGTGTTAATGGAAAGGACTCCCACACTTATTCGTGGAAGTAAAACAACATAAGGCTCCTTTGCAACAGGACAACATGCAGAAAGAGCCAAGCACAGGGTAACATGGCCAAGAAGAGAGAAAAGAAAGGGAAAACCTGACCTCACCTTCTGGTTTTGTGCATCACCTAGTGACATCTGGCTAAAATAATTCCTCCCTGCAACAAGGGACGATTAAACTACATGGGACTGAAGGTACCAGATTTCTTCATCTGTCTTCAGTTCCTTCCACAACTTCTCACATGAGAGGGTTTAATTTTGTCATACAATATTTGATATAGAACTATGGTCTGCAAGTACATTAAATGAAGCAAAGCCACACTATGCAATAACATATGAGAAGAAGGGCTTCCAAAACCCATGCTCAAAGTGCAAATGAATCCAAAAAGGAAAAAGGAAAATGGCAACCATGAAGTGGCTAAGCATTTTCTGAACAATTGGGAAAAAAATAAAACCACATGAATTCCCATGCTCAATAAGAGCCCTCTGACAAGGCCTTTCTACATTATTTATATTCCTCTTTCACAATAAGGAACACTATTGTCAGTTCGAACAACACTTAAAAACCTTTCCTGAAAACATAAACTACGCCAACCCAAATCAAGTTAAGCAACTGTTTCAGAAAGTTAAATATGAAACAAATCTTCATTATCACCATAAGTGTGATTGAATTTGTTTCAGAGCTATGAAAGCAACTTCTATACTAGGATAAATAAATGTGACGTGTCAGGAACATGGATTTTAAGTTTGTCCAGAATAATCTGGCTGATGAGATAGAACACCATAGAGATTTGCTTTACAATAAAGGGAGGATACATAAAATATAAAGAAAGCAACTCTCTGTTTTACTGTGCAAATGTAGAATTACTGCGGGATGGTACCAGCCTGCTGCCAACCACCGCTGCAAGACCTTGCCTTTATTTTAGTTGTATAGTTTAACTCTTCTGCAGTAAACAGACTGATCTGTATCAGAAATTGTAACCTCCAAAACTGCAGCTAATTCAGAAATAACTAACAGGAAAAAAATGGAGCATATTAGTGGAGAATATCTATTCTCTGAGAGCCTAACACCATGCATAAAAGATGATCAGACCCTGAGGGAGTCAGGTATACACATTCTGACCATGGTATGATTTACTGAATAGTAAAATATTTCTTACTCGGTATTCTCCTATAATCTGCAGTAATTGTCTGACTAATTATAAGCGTTCTAATTTTCTTACCAGCCTCCTTCATGTCTGTATAATAGTAATAAAAATAGAAAAATATGTACATATACATAAGCACATATAAATCAAACAGAGCAACAATGCAGAATTTGCTGTACCGTTTGCTAGCTCACATGACCAATCTACTGAGTCCAATTTACTGATGTTTTCCAAACAGACAAAGCACATATAAATACTGCTTCCTGGCTTTCCTAAGTTCAGACTATATCCTGAAGCACAGGGTTACACTCCCACCTGAGCAGACAGAAACACAGCATTCATAGCATCATTTGACCTCCTTTACAATCCACTTTCACTGTTTAACATCTTCAGGCAATGACTTTTTATAAAATACAAGAAATACTTTAGATATGAAATTGATCAGGATATTTGATTTATTACTAATTAATTTCCCCAGTATTGGAGAGCAATAAAAAAGATTACAAAATGGCATCAAGCAAAAAAATCTCCCTTTTTTAGAAAAAATACGAGGTCAAGTAATTACAGTTTCTAGTAAGCTACAGTATTGTTAACTGGAAAGTAACAGTAATAATGTTTTTCCCTTACTTATGAGTTATGAGTTCTTCCCAATTCTATTAAATGCCCTTTCAATTTAATTTTATTCTCACATTCAAGTATTATATATAAAAGCTTTATTTAGATTGGAAATGTTTCCATCACTAAAAAGAAGCTTTTAGTGCATTGAGATGATAAACACTCATCTCTGATACATCTCTCATCCAAGGCTTTACTGTACTGAAAGCCGAAGGTGAAGCTGCTCTTCAACAGTTTCCCTTTTGCAAACATTAAAGATTCAAGTGAACTAACTTAATTTGGAAAGGGAAATAGTTCTACATTGTTAAAAGTGAAACATGGGTCTCAGTCCCTTTAGTCCATCCCACATGGAGATTTTCCTGCTTTGTAGGATGAGTTGAAAATAAGCATTGCCAAAGCCCATGCATCCAGCTACTCTTACCTCAATAATATACAAAACCACATTCTTGTAGAAGCAATAGAGTATGCATTTCGTAACTCGATTGTAACTCCAAGCTCCATGTACCAACAACAGCTTTTCCAAGTAGGAAAACTGAAAGAAAAAATAAAAACAAGTGGTTCATATATGTAGAAATATTTTTTTAGAGTAATAAATAGGCCAAACATCAGATCAGCTATGAAAACTGTTCTCAAAAGTAGTAAATTGTTTAGCAGTGTGCACATGCAAAACTTGAACTTAAGACATTTACATCAAATATGTTTTTTCAAATATGTTTTTTCTACAGGAAAACCTTTGCATGCTTCTGCCATTTAAAGCTGGTGAAGGCCACTTAGAGAAAGTTTTCTATTATTATTACTATCCTAATAGAAAAAGGGGACAAGGTTAACATAATACAGCCTTCTGGATTAAATATAAAAGTGAACTCTTCATTTCAGGGGCAAACCAGATGTGTATGTCAGAGAGCTTATTAAGCTCAAGACATGAAGCTCTCCTTTAATTACAAGATTGCTTGTTTAATTCACAGAAGCGTTTTGAGCTGAAAGGAAATGCCCAAGACGGGGGACACTCCAGTGAGACAAGGACACAAGCAACCTTTTCCAGCAAAGGAACACTTACATTAACATTTGCACCCCACCAAATATGTAAGATCGTGCAAGTGTTATGCACAGTACTTAGAAACTCTAAAGAAAAAGAGTTATATATGTCAAAAAATGCCAAATAAATAAATCTGCAGTGCTTACAAAAACTGCTACCTTGTAATGCTCATTTAAACCAAAGATACAGCTCAGTTCTACTTCATTTTAATTCCGTAGAGTTTTGCAAGTGGATTCAACAGCCTTTCCTAGCAGCCCTCTTTGCAGTGCAGCCCAGGAAATCCATCATTTTCTAGGGCTGCCTTTGTGAGGGAGCCTCTCTGCAGCCCACAACATTCCTCTTCGGTCCAGTTGCAGACAGCTCAAACTGGGATTAGATTTACTGCTTGGCCTAGCCATACCTGAAGGGTTCTTGGACGAGACTCTTATTTGCTTTGCTTCTGTTTGCATGAAGCAACTTGATGGGAAAACTCGACTTCCGAATTTAGATTATATCTTGGTTATTTTAGCCAAATATTATTTGAAACTCTGGAAGCTGCAGTAATGAATTAGAGCTGTCATGAGATAGCTCTGCTCCTGTGATTGCTGGCCTTGGAAGCACTGAAGCACAAATCCTGTAAGACCAGGATTTCTGGCATGCATCGGCAACTCGGATGTGTCGGGATATGCCAGCAAGGAAGAGCAATGGAAAATAAAAGTGAACCAAGCTCCAGGGCTCAGCGTGTGGCCGGCCGCAAGCAGGACTGCACGTGGGACACTCACAAGGGAGCAGCCACACTGCTGGGCACCTCGTGCCCCATCCGATAAGTGCGTGGCACAACTAGAGCTTCTCTCATGAAAATCCACTGGCAAAGGCAGCGCTGGCGTGGAGACCTCGCCACCCCCGTGCAGACAAGTCACCTCTGCCACCTCTCGGCGGTGACGCCTGTCACATCAGGCCCAGAGGAAGCGCTGGCCTCTCCGGCGAGCCCGAGGCCTCTCTCCCATACGCAGGTCTCTAGGCCGCAGCCCTCTGCGCTTTGGCCAGGCAAATCCTACCACTCCCTGCGCTTTATTCGGTCCTCCCCGGAAAACGAGGGCACTACCCAAACGGCGAGGGAGCAACAGGACCCAAAGGCACCCAAAGTGCAAACCGGGCTTTCCCACAAACAAACCTGAAACGTGAACATTTGACTAAAAAAGAATTCTCCTTAGTTAAAAATAACACTCCCTAGATACCAACGCTCTCTGGGTTCAAATGATAATTCCTTTAAAAAAAAATTACTGGTGTGTCTTTAAAGAGTTCATTTTTTCATTTGGAAATTCTCTTAATCATTGGATCATTGGGGCAATAATGTTTCAAGAGAAATGGATGATCCAAACAAAAGCTCGTTGCACCTGTGGAAGTTATTCAGCACAGACTCAGTGCAAGTTTCCTTTTTTATTTTTGTTTGTTTTATTCTTTGATTCCAACTGGAATCCTTAGTGAATCCTGGAATCCTATAGGGACTTACTGCTCCTGATGCTGCTGCACGGCAAGTATCATTTGAACCTGAGATGCTAAATTATACTGGTCATCTTAAATTACTCAATAAGAACACACTCTGCCTTCAAGGCATGGGTATACAGTAACATTTTAGTGGGGATTATATGCCTCACTCAAAGCAATGCACACCATAGAGATCAAGTTTTTCTTTTGCACACTTTTTGAACCATGCATTGCCACACACTATTAATTTCCAGCAAAGGAGAGGCTCCTTTTTCTCTTTTCTAACTAGTACAGAGATCTGCCAGTTAACTACAGAGGGAAAAACAAGAAAAGTTCCATAGTGTTTTATTAATTTTTCCAAGTCAGAACCCCATGCTAGTGTTGCCAGCTTTTATTTCATATTAAATTAATATTACCCCTTGCTATTGCAGTAATTCCCAGATTGGAATCTAAACCAAGAGCAGCTTATTTCCCACATTCTAACATTAAATCAAAAACCATTTTTTTTGTTGTTAAATCAAGAGTATCACATGAACATGAAGCAACTTCACCAGGTTTAATGTTATTGAAACAAATGCCAGAGAAATTAAATGTGTAGGGCCCTCAATGTATAGAACTCACTGCTTATGTCTCCTTACTAAAGTGAAAGTAATAAGTGATCTGAGGAAGTCTCTAATTAAGGTATATTCAACCAAGTTGTACAGCAGAAACAATATGTAGTCTATGGAAGCTAAGGAAAAAGTTACTGTAGAGTTTGTGATCATGGCAGTTCCTATAATGCCATATATCTGGACCATACTAGTGTTCTTGGTGAAGGAGCCTAAACTCTTCAGTACGTGTTTGGGGAAAGATCCTGTTACTGAAGCCTGAAATCCCGCGTGCCCTGTGGTCGGGCAGAGCAGCCATGTAAACCTGGCACTCAGCTGCACAGCGGGGTTAGCGCAACGCGCAGTTACCCGCCCCAAGAGCAGGGGAATTCATGTCCTTCCAAAGCTTCACCCTTTACAGGAGCTACCAAAACAACATCAGTTCATTTCAATGGGCATCGCAAGTCTGCCTGCCTCCACCCTGGCGGAATGAAACATCCGCAGGCTGCTCGCACATCACAAGAGGCAGCGGAGCACATCGACGTCCTGCCACCTCCCATCTCAAGCTCAAAGACACACGCGTGGCACCTGAGATGCAAACAGTACTCAGAGCATGTCCAGCAGCTGAAGCGTCTCCTTTCTTTTTCAGGTCTCTTTTAATGTCTATATTCTGCATGTTGGCTGCTTTAATGGAACAAAGGAAAAAGGCTCTTTCCTCTTAGCTGAAGTAATCAGTGCTGGATTTGATGGAATCGTTTGGGAACACTGAGCCAACTCACACTCTAAACGACAGGCTGGAATGAAAATATCGGCCAGCTCTTTAGAACTTGATCTAATTTTCGGATATGCAAAGGGAGAACAGAACACCCGAAAATAAAATATTCCCAACAATTCAATAAACTTTTACACACCTGTTTGCAATGCCTATTCATGGTAGGAGGGAAGAGATAAATGACACTGAGAAGAGCCTGAACATAAGCATCAGCAAGCACGCTCCTTGCTGCTTGCTGAAGGGCTGCCAGAGGGGAACTGACGCTCTGGGGCAGGACGAGGCTTTCCCCAGAGAGCACAGACTCCAACAGAGCACTCCAAACACATCCCAGCGATCGGATTTAGACACACGTCTCAAGAAAGCCAGCAGCAGCTCAGCCTCCCAGCTGAGCGCCGCACAGCGGCTCCCTGTCACTGAGACAGAGCAGTGACACTTTTGTGCCTCTGACCTGTGCGATGGCATAATCTGAGCAGTTGGTTGCCTGCATGCCCTCATTCCCACTGATTCCAACGCCAACATGAGCCGTCTGGATCATTCCCACGTCGTTGGCACCATCCCCAATGGCGAGTGTTATGGCATTGACATGTTTCTTGACCATGTCTACGATTTCAGACTTCTGTAGAGGAGACACTCTGGAAAGAAGAAAGAAATGTGTCATTTTTTTTTCACATGCTGAGTTACATATGCTGAGTCCTTTCAGGAAGGACAGCTGTAATATAGATTTAGAAATATTGAAAGAGCATCCAAACCTGTGCCAGATCATTTCAGAAAGAAAGCAGCATAAAAAATAAAATAAAATCACATTTTCATAGCGTAGGAGCAAATATTGATAAAATAGAAGCTTAAATAGACGTGAAAGGTTTTAAAACTTTCAACTCCTGTCTGATAGACTTTGACATATACCAGTGATATTATATGGTGAGCACTGGAAAGGAGAGTATCCTCTTCAACCACAACAATTTACAGATTAAGGATGCAGTTTTCCCTGTCTGCTGCTACAGTGCATCTCCATCCAGAGGAGGAGGATCGCCAACAGGTTCAGAGAATAATTCATTTTCCCTGATCTCCAGCGGCTTGGCAAAGCTCTCGTAGCCTTTCCTTCTCCCCTCCCTCGGTTTACTTGCAACCCACCTTTCCACCCTCACTCCAGCCTGGGATCACGGGCGCAGCTGGGACGAGAAGCAACACACTTTATCTCCCATTCTTGTTACAGGCTGGGGTAGCATCACCAATTTCAGCAATATTACTCAATTCTCCTACAAAAACACTGACTGTGACCCCCTAACATCTGTATTCTTATCAGGTTTTTTACAGTTACTTTAACCTGATCTTTCACTCATTTTACACCAGTTGCAATTTGACATAAATTCAAAAAGATGCAGTGGTCTAAAGCAAGGAGAAGTGGAAAAATACTCAGGACTAGGCAACCAAATTGGATGAGACACCCCAAATGCCTTTTATTCATGAAAAAGGTGGATCGGGTTACCAAATCACATGAGGTATTGTGGAAATACCCACAAGTAGATTAAATATTTCCATTCTAAGCCCATCTGTACAAACAACTTTAATTCCTTTCCCCATCAATTTTAGTCAAAGCACCAAAGCATTTTATATTCCCTTAAATAAAGCTTTAGACAAAACTTTTTGACATTTCAAGTCAGTCACATACACTCAACATAAAAAAAAAATATACATGTAATTGATATCCAAAAGCTTTACTGTTAAAATAGGGAGAAGGTTGGGAAAGGAGGAGGGGGAAGAGATGGAGTTTTTTTACATGACATTTTTTTCCAGAGTCCACCTCCTATGGGAGCAACTTTCACAGCTTTTTAATACAGCTGGCCAGATTATTGCTGATCAAAATCCAGCAGGGCTGTCTTGCTCAGCCTTTTACTTTATGACCTTGATCTTGTTCATGCTGCCCACCTCTTAAGACCAGACTTGAGAAGTAGTTACGGAAAAAGCTGTCCTGTTCCTTAAAGTTGAAAAAAGAGGAAAAAGTAGAGCTGGCCATAAAACTGACTTAGTAACCACTGGATAGGTTTATTAAGCGCTCAGCTGGCAACGAAAGCATCACTTTGCACTGCGGGGGCCTGGTGCAATGACCAACGCAGAGCGCCGACGAACGCGCCGACCCGTCGAGCTGCCCAGCACGCGCCAGCTCTGCACACAGTCTGCAGAGTCCGGCCTCTCGCACGCACCAGCTGTGTGTGTGCACAAATACACACATATATGAACATATCCGTGCGTACATATGCACTCACCACCACCCCGCACACACGCACGCTAACTCTACATAAAGAAATGCTAAATAACAGAGCACAGAATCAGCACGGGCTGCTAATTTAAGACACCAACAGCTCCAGAGAGACTCGGAGCTTCTTCCAGTGGGGTGGGAGCCGCGAGGGGCAGCCCCTGTCACCAGCCCCAGGGACCCCGGGGCACAGGGCAAACCCTTCGCAGCGACCCAACGTCACGCAGGGTTTCCTGGCAGCTCAGCACCACGCACACCCGCCCGCCTCCTCCTCAAGCAACACGATCTC
>NW_010580747.1:72990-107072 GCF_000705375.1 Tinamus guttatus
TGAACCGCGTCACCAAGCAAAGGGAAATTCCTGAAGTAATACGGAGTATGCTTTTACTGCCCCGGCCAGATAAAGCTGTCCACAAATAACACCCACAGCTGAAGCCTGATATTTATACACCCCTAATCAAAAAGCCCAAAGAAATCACAGAAAAAATAGTCTACATTTTTGGGCGTTTGCGCTAATAAAATGAAAGCAAAAATAAGATGAAAGATGAAAAAAAAGATAATAAAATGTTACTTCATTATAGATATTTACTAGAAATGGAAGTTTTATAGCAAGTGCCCTCTTCCTTGCCTTCCTCCCTTCCATGAAGCTCATCCTCAGACTCCAGAGATGTTTTGCTGCACTCAGTGTGTGAGCTGGAAAACTCACAACTTGAGACGGCTCCTGATTTCCAGAGGGGCTTTACAAACCTCCCCCTGCCCCAGCCTCAGAACCTCTTGTGCTGCTGTGTTGGTACCTGGTACCAACGCACTGCACTGGCCGACACTGATCCAGAGCTGACCAGAGCCGTGGTTCATTTTCACACAGCTGATGGGCTGCCTGCACGAGTAACAGGAGGATTACAGCCCAGGGCACTGCTAACCTGAAGCTTCCCCCGGGTGATATCATGGAAGGGGGTGAGGAATAGCCAAGTTCACAAAGATGCTTGGACAAATGAGCAGTTCAAAGTAAACAGCACTCGGAAGGAACAAACTACTTTGGAGAAACATTTTGCAGTGCTGCACAACTCTTGGCAGTTCCCAGCTGGTGGAGCTGAGCTGCAGGGCTCACTGCAGCAGCGTGAGGGGTAAGTCCTGCTCACACGGTGCCCAAGACAAGCTACCAAGGCAGCAAAGTGCCGGGGTCATCAAAACCGCCGCTTGCTCATGGCTGGTTGTTCACCCATCAGCAGCCTACAGAGGTTCTTCACACAGAGGTTCTTCATCCGCTGTTTTTTGAGCTCCCTGGGAACACTGATACATCCATTTATACACACAACATTTATACCTCCACTTCTCAGAAATATTTTTGCAAACAGAGATGATGAAGTTAGCCCAGACCGATGCTGTCTTTGAAGCACACCGCTGTTTTTTTTTTTTTTTAAAAAAAAAGAGAACGAAAAAAGCTGTGCTTCATATATCGCTGCTACAGTCACAGGATCAAGACTTTATATTTCTGCTTAAACTGTTTCTCTGGGAATCTGGATTTGGGCTGTTTAAGCTGCAGAGTGCCTGGGGTCAGGACCATGCCTTTAGAAAGTCTAGTCTTTTCATTCACTATTTGGCAGTACAAGATAAAACAGTACAAAACATACGATCACCATGGAGGGCACATAACGTTCAGTGCCTGCCAAACAACAGAGCTGCTGCTCACCCTGCCTGGGGAACCTCTTTATGTAGCCTTGCTCTTGGGACAGCAAAAACTGATACTGCAAAATGTAAGGGTCTCAAATTTGCCAAATCACTCTCAAAGCTGCTCAGTTTCAAGCTGCTTCTTGCTTCCCCAGGTCAATGTCGGAAGAAATTTCCATTCCACCTGGGACCACCAGTGCCCTCATGCTGCACTGGAGGGCAGAAGCATCCAGGAAAGGCGATGAGGCAGGGAGCCTTGCGAGGAAGCGGCAGAGAAACGCGGCCGGAGCCAGAGCCCCGCAGAGCAGCCAGGTCCCCGACTGCTGGGAACTCACCGCGACCCCCGAGGAAACGGCGCGGCTGCAGGGACGCTGCAGGGAACGTGCGCTGCGAGGCTGCTCCTGTCAGCAACACCTTTCACTGCAAAGTCTGCACTGAAAAGAGCGGTGACGCTTTCAAAACAAAGATTTTGACATGCTTTACTTAGAAATGCATTTCAGCTTTATCAAGACTCACAATGTTCTTAAAACCTTGAAAACAAAAAACATCATATATAAAAATACTCGTTTTAATAGAACAAGGCACCTTAGAGAGCTTTAACTCCAACTTTCTGTGCATTACAGTGGATTTAAATCAGTCAGTTGTTTTACTGCACTTTTTCCAGTGAGGCAAGGATGCTTGCTCTTGCTTTTTCTCTCTCTCCTATTCCCAAACACAAGCAAGGTATTGAGGTAGTCACAAATGTGGTGGGAAGGACACAGTCAGCACAACCCATCCTGTGTCACACAGACTATCTCATCTTCACAAGATAGTGTTAATGGGATGTGAAGAGTAGCATTTCTTAATTTTTTTCCCCTACACAGGGCTATACATTAAACAGCTACAGCTACATACAAAAGCAATTGATGGTAGCTGTAGGCAGTACTTCTCGCATAGACCTTAAAACTACAGCTGCATCATGTTGGATGCTTCAGAGTTTACAGATGTAAGCGATAAATGTGAAATAAAATGCAGTATTTCAGAACTAGTTTCATTTATTGCATTCAGTTCTAAAGGACCCAGTAATAGTTGGGTCATACAAGGGCAGACTCTATATTTAGACAAGGGCTGCTCTGTTAGACCTTATTGTATTAAAAAAGAAGACTTAATAAAGAACAAGGGAAACAAACATTACTGAAGCCCTTTTATCTAAAAGATAGTGAGGCAGAGAAAGATTAGATGTTTTATAAAAGATCAGTTTATGTCCCGACCATACTACAAGGCTGTGTCCTCCTCCTACTTCGAGAGGACACAGCCCCATAAGCTCTTACACGCGCTAGTGAGGCACAGCACGATACCCATTCTCAGCTCACTCTCCTCTGCTCTATTTACTACCTTTTGCTAGGAGATTAGAGCATTTCTACTAAAAATGCTACACTGATCCCAAATTCACTGAAATATAGGCAAGGCATTTTCAAACACACTTTGCAATTTTTAAATGTTCATTTGTGCAAAAGAGGAAGGCAAGAAAGGAAGCTGTTCTGAGTATTAAATTCCTCCTGCTTCCATGCTGTAGTAGAGATTAAACACAAAGACATTAATTCATTGAACATGAAACATTAATTTGATATTCCGCTTCCCTGAAATGCCTTGGTAATGCAATAAAAGGGCTCTCAAGGGCCTACCTGTATTGAAGTGAACATGAATTTACCCTGTTCTATCATAAAATACACCAGTACTTGAAAACGGTGCAAGTGACCTAATCTTTAGGAAAGCTAGAATGGACAACAGCCAGTTCATAAATAAATAAATAAATAAAACAGCCAAGCATTATAAATGCTATTGACATTTAAGTATATACACCAATCATCCCCAAAATGATGCAAGATAAGTTAACATGCCACTAAAAGTGATACCCAGAAATCAAGGATTGCTACCATGACATGATATTTAGCTTCTAATTAGGCAGTGGTTTCTCCTGACACACAACAGGGTGTAAATTTCCACCATGTGTCATCCAGACAAGTGCTAATCTTGAATTACATTAAGGATCCTCCAATGTAACTTGCACAGACACAATCATACAGTCCTCCACATAGAAGAATAATGAGCAGAAGTAACTGAAAACAAACATATGTGCATCTTGTTGCCTCCATGTGCATTATGCTGACTGCTTTTCATTTATAAAGTGCTCTCTATCTACTTTGCCAGCTGACAGCCAAGATTTCAAAGCACCAGGCTCTGGTGTAGTACTTAAAACTTTGGAGACAGCACTAAATGAACTGATGGACAGTTTAATGTTCACAAAAAGCACCAAAGGAATTCATCTGAATAAATTTAAGTGTCTCCAATGGAGATATCTCTATCCACTCTACTCACAGCACACTCCTTATATAGTCAATGGTGAGAAACAGACACTTCTTGAGTGCAGTTCATCTGGCCTACTTTAGACATGCAATTTAAGGGTATAGTTCACTTCCTTCTATATATTCCTTCTACTGTGCTTCTTTCCCTCCATAAAGAGGGAACGTAAAGAGGGCTAAAGGTAACTACTTCACCTGAAAACATCTACTACGGACACATGAACTAACACAAGATGAAACCCGTCTTGTGTTAACTCAGTGGCTTCAAAATAAACAGCTATGCAGGGAAGGAAACGCTTCTCACTTGGTTTGGGGGAAAGTGGAGTAACTACTTTCTCGCTCCACAGAGTTGAACAAACTGATACACAACATCCTCCTTTCCTCGTACCGCAATTCTCACCTCTTGACAGTACTCCCGACATTAACCAGTTCTTTTCTACAATATTTTCTAGAGCCCAACTCCTCTTAACACAGTGGACTATAAGTCTCACCAGACTCCAACTGTCTGCTGTAGAGATAACAACTTCAACACCCTTTGTTATTTCAGATGCAATCATCTCCTTTCTCTCTGCTTTGCCTATTTTTTTCCTAATCAGACCATCCTCCATAGTATCATAAGCCTATGTAGCTCACCATATCAACTACAATATTACTTTTTTAAGCATTAAAAACTTATATTTCATTTTGTTTGTTAGGAATCTCATTTTATCTCCATATAGCTTCAAAAATCTTCCTTCAGTTTTTCAGCCTAGTTGACTTGTTGGTCGCCCTCTTGGTTTTCTGAACAACACACATTATCTCTGTAAATTCCGCATTAGCCAGGACAGTTTAATGCTTAGCTAAAAACAAAATACAGGCACGCTGCCCTATGTATATGCTCAATATAACAGTTGGCAGCTTTTTTTAATTTAACAGTTCCCCAAATAGTTCCTTCTTCACTTTCGGTGTAGTAGAAATGTCTTCCTAATATAAAGCTCTCTTAAATCTGAGAAGTACTGAATCATACCCAGGCTTCTGGGGAGAAAGAACCCAAATTCAGTTACTACTTATTTATCATAAAAATTGTTTTCATTTTTTTTTAATTACATACATTCCTCTATTGTATCATTACAGAATCTGTAATTTGCTTTCCAATATCTCTAATTCGCTTGTCATTCACAGTTGCCACTGAAATGATCTCCACAGGCCAAGGCCTATGAAATAATCTCTCTATAAAATGAATTCAGTGTATTCAGTGTACTATGGCAACACAGTGCCACAGTAAATACAGGGTTAAGTTTCAAGTCAGCATGTTTTCCCTCTTTGATATCCCTTGCTGCATATTTTTCTCTTGATTGCCCTTCCCCCAATCTGCTTTATTGGGCAAAGATAAAATGGGAAAACAGTTTGGAAAAGGAATCAGTTGGAAAGTGATGAGCTGGCATAAACATGGTGCTATATAGGAGCCTATTTTTCATATTTAACTAAAAATGGTTGCTAGTGGCAACGGCTATAATACGTTTTTAAAGTGAAACTACTGTATCAAATTAATTTTGAGCTTCCCTCACCCCAAGCTGATTAAGGCACATTCATTTCCATGCTAATCAGCCAGAGCAGTTTGCATGCAACAGAAATGTCATTTTTAATGACAGAGCAAAAAAAAAAAAAAAAAAAAAAAAGGAGAGAGAGAAAAAAAAGGGGAAAAAAAGCCGATCTCTAAAACATACAACTTAGTGTCTTTATAACCTTGAGAGCATGGATGGGAGTGAGGGTGGGGGTTTTGCAGAGCAGAGCTGTTTATGGAATTTTGTAACACACGGTGAAATTAAGTGATGATTGCCACCCTGGCCATTAATGAGCCCTTTAGCCCATTTGGAGAGGTTCTACCCTGGGGTGAAGCCAAAGGCTAAACTGGGACCGCCAGGAGGAACATCTGCCCCTGCAAGCTGAGTTACTCTGCGGCAGCGCCAACCCAGCCCCGTGGGCAGCGTTGCCGCCTCGCGGGCGCTCTGCTCCTCCGCAAGGAAAAGCAAAACCCGGCAGCTTCAGACAACGCTCCTATTGCCCAGCACTGCTTCTTGCAGGACCAACCTTATACCTAAGAAACGAGAAAAAAAATACTTTGATGGCAAAGGAAAATAATGGGAAATGCAGCTAATGGATCGGACACGGGTTACTGTGAGTATTGGACAGGGCTCTATTTCTTTATTCTGAGTTTTAATAACTCAGTGGGCCTTGTTTTCCCCCTCTTGGGTCGGGGGGGGAGGTGGGAAAAGCGAGAATCTCCTGAAATTTAAAATAAGAACATGCATAAATGGTCAATTTGCAACTGCCTATTACTGCTGGAAAACATACGCTCTCCGAATTACATGCTCCAGGGACAGACAGACTGATACAATCCCAAGCAGGTTAATTTGCCCGATAATTATCGTCAGAGGGCCGTGCTGCCTGCTAGTTTATCATGCGGAGGCCTCATTACCCAAACTGAAAAACTGCCTGATCCATAAATAGTAGGGTTTTCAACCTCAGAATTATCAGTGTAGCTCAAATATCAGATTGCTGTTGTCTCACTGAAGAAAGGTGAGCCTGAAGTAAAACTCTTTACACAACAGCACAAAAACCCAAGGCATTTCTAATGCTTTCCTGAAGTTCAGTCTCTCTTTAACAAAAACAAAATGCTTAAAGTGAAACCTCTGAAAACCTTAGGCAGTTAGAAAACTGAAGTTCCACTTTTTAAACCTCTCAGCCACTACAGAAATTTGAGCACAAGGGTATTCATGGCAATGCTGGAAATGCCTTGGAGCTTTTAATAATTCACTAAGACTGAGAAATAAATCTGCAGTCTGTTCATAGGCAGATTAGGTGTTGACTTAAAGCATGATGTGTATTCCACATACCAAAGTTGCAAAACAAAATGTTTACATTGAACATTTAGAGGCTTAACACAAGCAAAAAGGTAAGAAATGCATGAGGGTGAGGAAGGAAAGGAGGGAAAAAAAGTACTAATATTCTAGTAGCAAGGTCAGAATAAATAATTATATTGAAACCTCCAAAAAAAAATCACAGAATCACAGAATGGCTGAGGTTGGAAGGGCCCTCTAGAGATCATCTAGTCCAACCCCCCTGCACACGCAGGGTCACCTAGAGCACGTGGCACAGGGTGGCGTCCAGGCGGGTTTGGAAGATCTCCAGAGAAGGAGACTCCACAATCTCTCTGGGCAGCCTGTTCCAGGGCTCTGTCACCCTCACAGGAAAGAAGTTCTTCCTCACATGGAGATGGAACTTTCTGTGTTTCCACTTGTACCCCTTACCCTTTGTCCTGTCACTGGCCACCACAGAGAAGAGCTTGGCCCCATCCTCCCTACAATCACCCCTCAGGTACTTGAACATGTTGATCAAATCTCCTCTCAGCATTCTCTTCTCCAGACCAAACAGGCCCAGCTCGCTTAGTCTTTCTTCATATGACAAATGCTTCAGCACCTCAATCACGTTCGTGACTCTCCGCTGGATCCTCTCTAGAAGCTCCATGTCCTTCTTGTCCTGGGGAGCCCAGAACTGCACCCAATACTCCAGGTGCGGCCTCACCAGAGCTGAGCAGAGGGGCAGGATCCCCTCCCTCGACCTGCTGGCAACGCCCCTCCTGATGCAGCCAGGAGCCCATTGGCCTTCTTGGCCACAAATGGTCAGGGGTAGAGGAGTGTTTTTGCTGGGTTCACTCATCACTTACACTAGAACAAGTGTACTGCACATTTTAGTCATTGCCTTTCTGCCAAAGGCCACCCAGTAGCATTGGCATTTTGCTAGGGCACCTACCCCCCTCTGTATTCTGTCCCCACACAGGTATGCGCTGACCAGTGACCAAACTGCCCGGGAGAGAAGCACCCCTGCGCCTGGCAAAGGACAGTGGGTCCCTGCCCGGGGGGAACATTCCCAGGATACTGTGGGATGCTCCTCTAGGCACTCGGGACCTGACGCTCCTGGCTCCAGCCCAACCCGTTCGAAGCCGCCATCATCACAGGACGGACAGTCACGACCCAGCACCCTCACTTGCTCCTCACCCTTCTATTTAACAGGATAGCCATAGTCTAAGGCGTTTAACATACAGGTAAATTCCAGCTAAAAAGCAAACCTCTGCTCCCTTTTTTTCTTTCAAAACTTGCATTGACTTGAGAATTAAATTTGTTGGTACTTTTGAAAAATCCAAGCAAGCCACTTAGATATTATTACAAATGGATTCTTCAGAGGAGTTCAAAAAGTGCTATAAAATCACTTCTCCTCCCCTGCATGCAGCTTGCACCTCTCAGAACTCCTCCTCTTCTGCACATATGATTTTTAGTTCTAGCCTCATCCATGTTTCTGATCACAGAAGCAGCCATAACAGTAAAGACAGGACAGAGCTCTGGGAATAATGATGCTACAGACTGTGATACTCTATTTATTAAAAAGAAAAAAAACTTAGTACAAAAGCATATTGTCTTTAAAATGCCTAAGATAGTTTCCAAGACGTCTGAAATTATTTCACTTTTGTGTAATTTAAAAGCCATACCAACCTGCCAACATTTGATAATTCTAATACCTGCTTGGACCAGAAAAAGACATGCCTTGTAACTACTAAAATTCATTGCAAAAGAGCTTTCCAGCAGGGACAGTCGAATAAAAGCACAAATATTTTGCTTAATAGCCCAAACCAGTCCAATAACTTTCCTCCCTAAATTAGGTTATAGGAGAACACAGATCTAGGAGCCAAGTCTTCACTCTGTCAAACCTTTGCACCTATACAGAAAGGATATAAAATGCTGCAGTTCTGGTTTGGTAACATGTATGTCCAAGTTTCCCTGAGCGTGCCTAGCTAGTGCTAAGCAATAGATGCCAGGCCACGTCGCCCCTTCCACCACCCCTTTCAGTTAAGGAGGACAGAACAAGATACCCAAATAGAGGCTTATGTACAGATTTTTAGAAAAGGAGAGAGAAAATAGGTTCATTAAAGTTCATCTCCTCCTGAAGGCAGATTCAAGGATATTGCTTGAAGGACCTATCTCCTGGAGGGAAACCAGGCCACCAGTTTCAGGCAGAGAGCAGCCTGATGAGCCTCTTCTCGTGGCTCGTCACCGTCTACGCCAAACTGCAACTCAGCGGCAGCACAGAGCACGAGCCCAGTACTGGGGGCAGAGGACAGCGGGCGGCTATGGCCATTTTTATATCAAATTGCTCTAGAAGAGGCAAACCCCTCACTGTGACAGTGCTTTTAAGCACAGCTTCAGGCTGCTAGTGCCATAGCAGCACAGAATTTTAGAAAGTCCAGGTTGCTGGCACCAGTGTAAATTAAAGCATCAGACAGAACTACTTTCTTCTTGCCAAGGTAACTTGAAACACCCATAAGCCGAGGCTACCAGTGCAAAGAGATGATTGAGCCAGACCATATGGAACGGCTAGCTAAGATACCGTGGAAGCTGAACACTGCCAGAAAGTTAACTGTGTTCAGTGGTAGTCCTGCTTGAGCCATGAGCAGTAAGGGTAGAAAACCAGCGAGGAAGGAGGCTGACATGCCCAGAGCTGAAATATTTGTGGACTCTACAGATGGCAGGGAGGGAGCATTCGTGGTTTAGAACGGATACTCTCCACCTCTGTCAGAATATACGGATATCTGCAGTTTATAAAACGGCTTTTGCAGCAGTTGGAAGTCTTTTTATTTACACAGGAAATACATGTATTTCTGAAATTTATACAAAATAATTCTTGGAAACCTACTTTAACATAAACCTGTTTACTAAGTAGTATCAGACTGAATCTGTTTCTGTTTTTTAATTTTATCATTGATTAACTAACTTTTAAAAAAATCCCATCGCCAAACTGACCATCATTAATGGAAGCAAAAGTGAGCCCCATTTTCAAGTGGGACATCTCTACATTCCAGGCACTGGAAAGCTCTTATGATATGTAGCAAGAGCCCAACCTAAGTCTTTTGACACTGTGAAAAGTCTTCCAAGTGCTAAGCTGCTGTAAAATACTTTCTACAAGGTGCTGCTAGCTCTATAAGCTAGTATAGAAGGCACACCAAGTTACACAATAAGCTGTGCCCAAAAGAGCCTAAAGAAGGAAGTAGAAAAATAGGGGAAAGGCACATCATTAGCCAAGGGATTGAGCACAAGCTTCCAAAAGTCACATGCCAATTATTTTAGTGGTAACAATTGAATATGGGCATTTTCAGGCAGAACTTAACAGGAAGAGCTGGTTTTGTACCTGGACAAGCAGCTGGTCATCTCACTGCACAGCCCATACCTACCCTCAGAGCACTGTATTTTCCCAAAATGTGTCTTGGAAAGCCCCTTCGCAATGAATCTGTGCAATTCTCTATCCCGCTCGCAGCTGCTGGCACGACGTGCAGTGCAGGCAAGGGTTACTGCTGCACCACCCCAGGAGGACTCGGGAACTGTAACCTAGCTCCAAAGTGGTCACAGAATTCAGCTCAGAGACGGAGAAATATTATATGAACAGCTCTCCCCTGAGTACACTAGAAAAACAGCAAGATTACAGTCTACAAATAGCCTTACACTCGCACTTGATTATGACTTAAAAATCAAAGCTAACACTTTTGATTAAAAAAATTCTCTGAAAACAGATTGCATGCCAAAAAAAGTAAATTACTAAATCTTCTGGATATAAAAAAAATCCAAACAATTTATATGGAACAAAAAACCTGCTTATTCTCTAAGGGCATTTGGTTGTAGGAATATTGTAGAATCCCTGCTGCTTCTTTTTAAGAACACAGATTTTATTCTCATTTACACTCTTCATACCAAGTACAAATATCACCCCAAATATAGGCCAACACACTGTAGCAGGGAGAAGGATTAGCCCAAGTGAGAATCCACCTCTTTAAATATATTTTTGAGCCACAAACAGCTCTGCTTTTTAATTTAACTAGAATTTGTAGGAGTAAGGCAGTGATCAACCCTCAGTATCCAATTGGTAGTAGTCAGAGAACTGTGAGGGTTAAAACTGGGCCCCAAACTCAACATCAGTGACCTCAGTGCTGACAAAAAGCAGCCCCTCAGCAAGCCAGTGAGGACACTGCGCTGTCACCAAGGGGGACTGGGTGGCAAAGAGTCTCAGGACTCCGATTCAGAAGGACCTTAAGAAACCAGAGACTGGGGCAAATCTCAGCGTTCACATGGAGGAGGGCAGAGCTCTGCACCTGGGATTCAGTAACCCCATGCACTGGTGCAGGCTGAGAAATGACTGAGTAGCAACCCTGCTGGAAAGGGCCTGGGGCTTGGCACAGACATCGGATTCCACATGATCCAAAGCGCTCTTATTCTGACCAAGGCAAGTTATGAGCTGGGTATATTACAAGTCTGATCAATGCATAGACAGAAGTTATTATCCCCTCTCCTCAGCAGCAAGGAGACATCTGGAATGCCATAACGAGGTTTGGGCTCCAATAAAAGGGATGTGGAGAAAGTGAAGTTTCAGAGCCCAGCAGAGAGTTAGGAAGATACACAGGGTCTAGAACGTGCAACACGTAAGGAGAAGTTGAGTGAATTGGACTTGTGTGACTGGCAAGCAGTGCATAAAGCGGAGTCACTCTTGAAACTCTCCTCCGTACTGTCACACAATATAACAAGACCTAATGGCCAAGACTGAATTGGTGAGCCCAGGTTGGACGTGAGGGACATTTTCACACGGAAAAGTGGTGCAGTAATGGAAGAGGTGGAACAGAACAGCTTGTGGAATTTCTGTCCTTAGTTTTTCATGGTTTAACTAAATCATGGCTCACGGGATCTGCTGTGGATGATAATTCTGCCATGAGCAGAAGGTGGGATTAAGCCTCCAGAGATCGCTTCTCTCCAGCATAGCTGAGGTTCTGTGACTGACATCTGAGGTTGTTGGAACAAGGAGAAAGTCAGAGAACTGATTTCATCTCTGGACAGAGTTCAGAGTTCCTCTGCAGTTCTTGCACACAAAACTGAGGCCTGGATTTCAAAAAACAAAGGTATGATTAGCACATACGCAGCCTTCGTGTCAGGTTGTTCCCTCTGCAGGACATAACTGGCAGAACCGTCTGCTCCGGTAGAGGAGCGACCACGGAACCTCTTCTCCCTCCCCTGCACATGGTCATCATCCCTTGTTATTGAAGCCCCTTCCACACGTGAACAGATTTATTTCTTGCTTTTTTGCTCTCCACCAGCACTTGAGACTTTTCTTACTTGATCATAAGCCACATTCTTTAGCCCAAATACTCCATGGATGCTGAAATTATTTCTGTAACTATTCATTATTTCCTTAGCTTAAGATGTTCCTATTTTAAAAGTGGCAAAATCTAGATGGTAATATGCACTGGATTTGACAAATAAGCTAAAATTGCAATGGGCAAACAGATCTTTTGAAAAAGCAAGACATTCAGTGCACTCAACAGAAAATTGCTCTGATCCAGCAAGTAAGAGATCTGCAGGACAAAGATTCCTTCCCAAATGGCCAACTCTGAAAGATTTATGCTTTTTTTAAAGCACTCTCCACATAGCTTTTCAAATCTAGCAAAAA
Organism: Tinamus guttatus; assembly: GCF_000705375.1. Next base: position 85,190 of record NW_010580747.1, read on the forward strand.
ATAACATTTTAATCTCATTTTAATCTCATTATTAGGGCATTAAGTCTGATCATAACTTTTTCAGACAAAACCAGACCTTAAACAAAATAACATATATTTCTAATTTCTTTCCCTCATCTTTACTGACAAACACAAAATTGAAAATAAGATCTATTTTTCCTAACTCAAATTAATAGGGAATAAACAGCAGAACAGTTTCAGGAAACTGGCCATTAGCCTTGTTTCTATGTAACAGCTGCTGTGAAAATTAAACGTATGTATTATAGAGCTGGAAGCTTCCCCAGGGCTATAGCCTGCATATTTGTATGAGAAAAAAAAAAATAGGGGAAGACAAGATACGACCCAAGTGAATACAGAGATTCTAAGAAAAACAAACTCTTTTCTCTGTTGTGTTGTACCATAAATATCACAGACATTGCTAACTTCTCCAGTCATATTTCCAAGTCCTTATATCGAAGCCAAATCTCCATTCCCATCTATCCCTTCTTAGGTCTGACTCTATAAAATATCTGTGGTATCTGTGAAAACAGCATAGACAAGACTACTGCTAGGAAAGCCACAGATACACAGATCTGATTTAATACCTGGAACAAACGTAATCACCATGAGCTCAATCTAAAGCTCAGTGAAGTTAAACAGAAATCCTTTCACTAACTTTGATCATCTGGACCTTATTCAAGCCTCATTAGTCAGTCCTCTGCAGACCTGGTTTCTGCCAATAAATTTACCTTAAAAACGTTTCCAAGGGAGTCACCTGAGTAGCATGCACAAAGCCTGAGTATTTACTATGAGCATCACAGAACTCTCTCACTGCATGACTATTCCCAGCCCATCATGTGATAATAGGTTCAAAAAACAAATTCCCCCCCAAAAAACAGAAACAGCCCAGTTGTCCACACTGATCAATGAATGAAGCAAATGATCACCACAAGAGCCACCAAGAATCTTCTCTCCATCTCTAGCCCTTGATTGCTACAGAGACTAAAGGAGTAAAAACAAAGGTGGGTGTTGAGGAGGCACCTTTCACAACCACGTAACGAAACCGAAATAATTGCTAGTACAAACAGGCTCATTTTCAACTGTATGTGGGTCAGAAATAACAGCACACCTCGAAGCATCTGTAGTCACATGGTTTACCGTCTTTTTTGGGGGGGACATGAAAGCCTTTTCCTTTGCTAACAGTCCTTAATGCAGAAACATCTAAACGTCTGCTATGCCCAACAGAGCAATAACTTCCTTTGATTGATTCAACAGTACTGAAAGCACCAGAAAAAAAGATCAAACCAAGTATTATACAAACAACCAATGTCTTCAATATGGAACATGTCAGCATGAAAGCTGAAAGGAGCTGAACAAGCCAGCTACTAATGTCTTACATGGTTCTGAAAGTGACAAGTTCTTAAGTGCTTGCAGATAAAAGCGTTTTCCTTAAGTTATGACATCAATTTCTAGAACACTGTGATATACTGAAAGCACTTTGATTTAATGTGATTTATGAAAGAAAAGCACTTCTGGTATCTTCAGAAAAAGCACAGGAGTTTACAATAAACACAAGATAATTAAGTAATTTTGCACTCAGTTACTTCCCTGAAATCATAAATAGAGAAAGCAAACATGACCTCCCTCTTTCCTTTTTACACTGCTTAAAATTCCCCCTTCCACCTTCCATTTCACTGACTCACCTTTCTTTCAACAACCTCTCACTGGAGAGCTTCCAGTGACAAACTGCCCTGGCATCGCTTTACATAAAACATGCAGACTTTCAACCATACCCAATAACCTGCTTCTCTACAAAGCCACCATAGTATTTACAAAAGAACACTAACATGTAAAAAAATAACTCTGCACAAATGGACTATGACTCTCTCAAATATATGTCACAAGCAATGCAAACTCTGGCTAGCGAGTAATTCATTTTACCCTCATAGGGTTCAGCAAGATTTCTGTTATTTCTCTGAAGTCTAATATAGAATTGAAAGTTATTTTAACTGCGAAGAAGGAATCTCTGTGGCCAGACTTAATTGATCTCTCCCAGATGCACAAAATACATCTCTCTGTATCATTCCTTTAAATACGGAGAGATGACTGACTCTTCCTCAGCAGACAGTAGAAAGCTGCCAGATGAGATGAAGGCATTTTGCTCTCTGGAAAAATGACAGAAGCAACAACGGGAATAGGGTTTAGGGGAAAAAATATTTATATGTATCTATCACAATGCACTGTGCTGACCCGCTGGCCCCAAGAACAGAAAAGCCACTCGCGAGCGCTGCTTCTGCAGGGGCACAGAGCTGGGCTTCCTCCTGTGCTCTCCCCACTGAACACGGGCAGGGATTTCCTCCAGCAGTTTATTCACCTTGGAGCGGTTTAGGAGCAACAGCCACTTGCCAGCTCTGCCGACAGAACAGGGGAAAGCAAGGAGGGAATGATTGCTCTGCTTTTCCTACAATGCAAGATCTTGGAGGCCTCAAATGAAATCACCAGGCAGATTCAATAGCAAAAGGAAGTACTTTCTCGGTGCAATATGTAATTAAGCTTTTAATTCGGACAGGGAATGTTAAGGTTAAATATTTTCAAAAAAAATAAAAAGGAAAAAAAATCAAGGGTTATGAAGACAAGATTCAGATAGAGCTACTTGCAAAAGAGGTTCCATATTCTCTGATAATTTTCACTTTCCTAAGACAGCTGCAGCTGGTCACTATTAGGAACAAGAACATGGACTATATCGGGTCTGACCCAATATAAGTATTTCTGCACAAAAGAGAACTTAAAATCATTAGTTGACAGCTACAGCTAACAAGTTTCTGCACAGATTTATCACTAGTGAAGCAGGAGATATTGCAGATGTAGCAATTCAAACTGGATATATCCTAGTGATAAATCTCTTGGAAAAAAAAAAGCTAGAATCCAATTCATGTTTTCATTCTTAGATTTATCACTAGTGAAGCAGCAGATATTGCAGATTTAGCAAATCAAACTGGACATATCCTAGTGATAAATCTCTTGGGAAAAAAAGGCTAGAATCCAATTCATGTTTTCATTCTAGAATTTCAACGATTTTGCTAGCAATTTGCATAGCTAGGTCTGCTGTCCTCTACCTACCTCATTTGGCATTTTCCGTATCTAGCTGAGTGTGAGTTAGTTCTTGCAAGGGCCTCTCACAGGTTCCTTTTTGCTTTTGTTCTGTTCTAGGCTTCACTCTTTCATTTTTGTAAAATCACATATCTGAACAGCTGAGTAGCCTTTAAGAACCAAATTGTCCAACAGAATAACCTGCACCCTCAAGAAAATATCCCCAAACAGCAATTTCTAACAGAAAACTGACTGTAAAAAAAGTTTGTGGTCATCATTTCTTCTAATTTACAGATCTAATCTCTTTTCATGGCATCTGTACCACAGATTCTTTTCCTCCACCTTAGTACTAGCAGAAAAAATAAGGATATGGAACAAGAACAGAAGATTTTAAGGAGCATCTTTAGATTTTGCTACAGGCTTCAGCCATCAGTTCTAAAGAAATCCTCTAGAGAACGAGAAACATGGGAAAAATTAAAAGCCTGTCTGAAAGCAGAGCTTTCACCATTCCTAAAAGACGTCAGAGAACTAACAATGGGAATTAAATTCTGCATACACATACTTTGGCATTTACCGCCTTTTTTGTTCCTTAGTTTCCTTGGTGGCAGTTTTCTTCCACACCTGACTCAACTAAAACACTTCCAGAAGCCTAACCAAAGAGTGGGGGGAAACCAGCGATACAGAGCAGGTGATACAGAGCAGGGTACCAAAAAGATCACCTAAATGGGAGATTTTATTGCAACAAGATTTTACACCACTCTACTATCACTCCCCCTCTGGCCAAAGATTGTCCACAACAACACAGACACAAGAATACAAAAAAAATGTATCCTTTCCATTTTTTGAACCATTCTTGGGTCATCTTATAGTATGGAAAAGCAATCTTAAGCAAAAATGGCCAAAATGTTAAAAAAATTCCACTAATTAGCTAGAGTAAGATTTCCTCAGGTAATGTCTTTACTCTTATGAATGCACTGTGCAACTCAAGGACAAGTATCCTCATTCGATCAGATGCAGGGAGATTCACCACTTCTAGGAGATGACAAGAAAAAGGAGCAGCACTTTTGTTTTAAGACAGAGGCCAAAGGCAGCTTGATGACTCCTGCAACAAATGCACCAACTAGCGCCTTATTTCAGGAAGAGCACAGCAAAATGCTGAGGATCTGTTTTGCCTAGATCATTTTTCAGCCCTTCCTCAAACACAATTCCAAGGTTTCCTCAAACCGATTTGTTAACAAATAGAGTCTTTTTAAATGGGCAATATATCTGATGCCACCATACGCCTGGGAATGGACAGGGAGCACCACCATACCAGTGATGTTTGCTGTGTCTGCTGAAATCTCATCCTACCAATCTTTTTTGACTTTAAAAACAAATAAATTGATAGAAATCAAGGTTCCTCTGAAACCATAAGTAAAGGAAACCATATCACCCCCAAAGGAATTAACATTTGGAAAGCCTGGTTTGATCCAGAGAATTGAATGATCACAAAAGAAAGTGATTATTCCCATTGTAACATGTTTACACCAGATTTTGGCCAGATTCCTGCTCGCATTTTTTTAATTATGGCTGTATAAACACAACTATTCCACACTGGATTCTGTACTTTCTACTGTTAGAGAGCAATGTCTGGAAAAAAAAAAAAGAATCTTATTAATGAAACAGTATTTTAGAAAGGGTCACTGAAAGAATGCGAAGTCATCCCCAGCAAGCAGCTGAATCGCGCCGAGCTGCAGGGTTCGGTGAGAATGACCCACGCTGCAGGCACGTTAACACACAGCCAGCTTCCTTCTCAGCATCCTGTCAGTACCACCAGGGGCTGGTCTTATTTCATTTACATATGCCATAAAAATCTTTCCTGGAGAGGAATATTGCATTACTGTATGCAGATTCTCAGCTAGGAAACTGAACTAGAGGACAGCACTCAGGAGACGGAGCTCTTTAGAAAAACACATCTTCTGGGCAATGGGGGGGTGGGAAGGAAAAAAAGGAAGCAAGCAGCCATTAAGCCAGCACACGTTTCTTTCTTCTGCAATTTTTTTGCTTGTCCTTTCACAGGGACCACTAAGGACTCGCACCAAAAGGAAGGAAACCATGCAGAGTGTCCCAGCGTCGGGTATCTACCCGGTGAGCGCATGGACAGATTGCCACCCGCATTCCTGAGCGTCCCGCCAGACGGCTGCTCTGCCAGGAATCTCCGCTCTCGACGTCTGCGAAAGTGGAGCAGATATCCTGGCCAGGTCGGTCCCGGGGCCCCTCCAAGAAGATCCTGTTAATTATGCCAAGGTCTGCTAAATTACGTACGCTGCTCTTTCAATACGTGTCTAGCTGGCTAAGACTAACAGCCCTCCAATACTTTTGGTTTGTCAGAGCTCCAAATGAAACAACTGAAAACCAACAGAGAGATACTAGGTGTCCCTATACCCCTTCAGGAACGGATTTAACACCAGTGAATTACTGAGCAGAATGCCACAGAGAAATATATGCTTTCCATTTCCTAGCATGCAGTATTTTTGGATACCTCTGCTGCCTCTTTGGACCGCAGGATTAGCTTCTCACACACCAATACCTACTTGACGCCAACATCTACATGAATGATTTACACGGCCCATGCCGAGACGTCCTCTATCTCAGGAGATGGACGGGGAGTTTTTGGACTAGCAGAAACCACCCCAAGTCCAAGGTGGATGCGAGAAGGAGCGGAAGAGTTGGGAAAATACTGCATGAAAGCGAAAGGAAAGCAACGGCAAAGGCCAAAGAGACCAAAGGTGAGAAAAACAGCGATGGAAGTCAAAAAGCCCGCGCTTGCAGAGCGGGCACTGAAACACCTACTGCTCTGAGAGGTCTGAGTGGGGAAAGGAAAGAAGGAAAAAAAGGCAGGCGGAGAGACCTATGTGAAAAGGAAAACAGTGGAAGGGGGACAAAAAGAAACCAACTACCAAAAGGTCGTGACACGAGACGTCGCAGGGTTTAAACACAGACTGAAGCTATTTCCTGTTTTAAAACTGAGAAAAAGTATTGATTAATATCCCAGAGAGTGATGTAGGACAACGTAAATCAAACTTTTCAAGAGCTGAAATGCCAGGAATGCTCTTGCTTTTGGAGAAAGACCATTTTGTTTATTTTTTAATAGTTTTCTTCATGCGGTCAACTTTGCATGGAACTAGGAAACAGTGGTTCTCTTTCTGGGAAGGGGGACCAAGGGCGCTTGGTGGCTGAGCCAAAGTGAAGAGAAACCTTCGGAGTTTTGAGTTCACATTGAACCCAGAGACCATTTCCAGTGAAACCGAGGAATTTAAACACACACACACACACAAAAAAAACTTTTCCAGGCAAGCAGGGTTCTATTTTTGTGTTAAGTCTTCTTGCATCCTTTTCTTCAATTTAGGTCCATTTGTAAACAAAATAAATTATTTTAAAAATCAAAATATATCAAAATAAAAAAATCATTTAAAAAATCAAAAATTATTTTAAAATCAAAAGTCTTTGCATTGAAAAAATACTATTTTCTGTACAAAATTCATTGCTTCCCATCCCCTGGGAGGTTTTAAAAGACCATGTTGCTTATTTGCTTATTGTAAAACAAAGCTAGTGGCCCATTTATTTCCGCATAACGGGTTTCTTCTCAGCTATTTTTAAGTAAGTGCCCTGTAGATCTATTACAAACAAGTTTCTTGGCCATTACAAATCACTTCACCACCCAGTGGCCAACAGCATCTTTTCGAGCCTCTGCATTTGATACTTGAGCCCCAACGAAGAGCTCTTTTCCTCACACCAATGATGATGTCTCCCCTTCCTTGGTCTCATGAGGATGTGAAAACGCTGATGCTCAGATGTAAATATCAGATACCTCCAAAGGAGCTCAGGGTCTTGCTTTATGACCTGTTATCGATTCAAAGAAACACACACTGAGATGTCCCTGAATAATCTCAGGTTTAAGTGGTACCTAGTGCCATGAAGAGAGAAGAAGTGCTTTCATTTCGTAGTTTTGTCTTCTTTCACCAGGATGATACAGAACCGCAGTTACCTCTCCCCAGACAAGGCCTCCCCCATCATTAGTACTGTGTACAACACTGGCCTTGGGGCAAATTACCTAAATATGGTCATGGACCTGCCTTGTAGCCAGTTCAAGTGTTGCCTTCTGCTCACTGCAGCCCGTGGCCTGACATGCAGCACTTTCCTCAGTGCCTCTTTGACTATCTCAACACTTTCATCCCCCAGTGCTTCAGCACCACGTCTCTACCATAAGCTGGTGCCTGCTACCAACCAGCACAGACTATGAGACTGTCTTCTGGCTAATGGAGCTTTCTAACAATCTATATGAGTTCCCAAAGTCATATAAGCAGGGGCAACCCCCTCAAGGAGATCTGCTTTCCTAGTCACTATTTTGTTTCGATTAGCAAAGTGACATTTTTGAACATCCTTGACAAGAACCAACCCACCCACCTACCAGCTGTAGGGCTCTTGTCTTTAATCCCTGCTCCAAATCCAACTCATTCTCACTGCTTTCTCTGATCTAATGTACCTACAAGAACATTTGGTGTTCACAGAAGCAGGGTCTGCTGGGGTGATTCTATCTGTAGGAGCACACTCTCATATTGTGTAGGACATTCTACACCATGAATTCTTCATGGAGGAAATAAGGTCTCAGCATCACCTCTTCAGTCCTGTACTCTGCTTGCCCTCTGCCATCTCCAAGTTCTCCTGGCATAAAAGCTTGAACTCAGCAAGTCTGTCAAACCCAAATCAAGCCACATCCTGTGAATGCTCATAATTCATGGACACAATGGATCTGTATAACTAGAAAACTCCTTTCTTTTGGAAATTTGCAGATTTGGTGCAGATGGGGAGGAGGGGAGGAATTCCATCCAGTTTAAGTCTCCATTAGCTAAGACACATTCTCTCAGAACAGAAAAGTTACAAATACTGGAGGCCTAAAAAGCACAGATTTCCTGTTCTTTAAGTACTTCAGTTTAGGAAGCCTTTACATCTTCACTTTCTACCACAGAAAAACAACAATTTATTGAAAAAAAGAATGTTTCTGGCCAGAAATCACACTAACATGATTTTATTCATATCATTCCTCCAACTAGGCAAAAACCAAAGAATAGCAACAAGAAAAACAACTTACCCTGAAACACACCTGCAGCCCTTCCCCGCTTCATGTCATCTGCAATAAGCACAGAGCCAACTTGCTTCACAACAGATTATAAATGTGCTTAGCTGCGAACAATATAAAGATCTTCTCTGGAAATTCTAAGTTCTCTGACCAAGTCCAGAAAACAATGCCTACTTTCTCCTCAGGTGACACATGGTGACACATTCACAGGAAAAAAAAAAAAAAACACGAAAGAGCATCACATACTCAGAAAAGAATCTCATCTTCGTTAATTGAAGTTAATGAATCCCTCCAACTCTGAAAATACATTAACAAACACATTTGACATCACATACAGGCAGGGTGTTCCTTTGTAGACTCCTGCTCAGGAACAACTTAACACTTGAACAGAGTAGAGGTGAAGCCTTAGCAGAGGAAAACGCATACCACAAGTTTTGTGTTTAAAGAACAGGAGCTGCACCTGTAGTCAGGCAACGGAGGGAACTCAAAACTCATTCAGCTCAACTCCTTCTCTGACCTCCCACACAGAACCTTCTCCTCTGATCCTGTCAAGCAAAGATTTCACCAATATTCCTCTTATTTCATTCACAGAAGAGACAGACCGTGTATGCATTTTTTGAGCCTGTTTTGTTTTTGTTTTTTGGACAAATTAAAGAACGCTTCTTGTCAGATGGGCAAAGCTAAAGAGCAGTGGAGATGCTGGGAACTGAGAAAAAACAGATGCTCATCTTCTCTGTGGAGGAATTCTTCAAAATAGTGCAAGGACATGATGAGACAAAGACAGGGGGGACTCAAAAATGGGGCACTTTCAGAAGGGTGCAAATGGACAATAGGTATGGGGATGTGGTGGAAAATATATATATATATCTATATATATTGCCACAAAGATGCTCATTATTCTCTACAGCTGACTAGGCCGCAGAGCTCGTTGTCTGTGGTCAGCCCTAACCGTTCAGCTGCGATGAAGCTGCTGCTGCCTGTCCCTGTCTGCAGCCTCCAAGACAACCACACTGGTTCATATTGTCAAAGTTATCTTTGCAACCAGAAGGAGAAAAGATCATTTTTTAAGTTAGAGCTTAGGATCAGGAGAATGCAAAAAAATAAAAATCATCTGCATGTGCTAATTTCACAGGCATATCTCTATTTCCATGAACGCAAAATCAGTGCCCATTATTATCATGTACATTTTTCATCTTTTTTAATTGATTTTTTTTTTCTTTTTTTTTTTCTTTTTAAATACTCATGCTTGAGGAAGATGACTAGACAGAAAATAGCACAACATCTATGGAGTAATTCTCTACCACAATGCAAAGAAAAATGTTGGTAGAGTGTTGCAGTACAAAGCAAGAATAAGCTTAGATGTTTTATGACAGATTTATTGACTCATCTCTGATGCCTTTCAAACTCTGAAATGTATTGTTTCTAACTGGTGAGGGCCTGTCCTGATCTTCATTTACTTAGTCTAATTATCATAGCACAGAGAAAAATATCAAGCATTGATTATTTCTTTCTCTTTTTACACAGAGAAAAAAAATACAAGTTATTCTAAAAACCGTTGAACATTTGAGGTGGGAAGGGAAAAAGGGTATGGGGGAAGATATCTGTGATTAACTTAAAGTAAAAATTGCAAAAGTAAAACAATTTAACAATGTAAATACCATGAGAATCAATGGATTAACTCAAAAACTTATCTTTTACCATTTACCTTATCAAAACAGTGTTGAGAGAACAGTAGCTAGCTTAGTAAGTGTACCTTAAGAAGGGAAAAGTCATTTTACCCCTTCCTTCATGCCCCTGTTTTGACTTAGGCTTGGCCATTGCGGCATTTGTGCTGGCAGGAGGGCTACCCGTGTTTGCAGGCAGCTGTGGCTATTCCGCAGCACATTCCCCACGCTAAATCCCCCGTGTGCTGCTCTGTGGGCTGCAGCATTTGAAGAGAATCATCTCGAACAGATGTCAGTTCTCACATTTCTCCAAAGCAGAGGCTGGCACAGAGCGTCCCTGCCTGGCCTGGCGGAGCTCCCTCCTCTTCCTCACCGGTGGGACCTTCTGCGTCTGCAGGCACGAGCATCAGAGCAAGGGCAAACAGCACTTGGCACCGCTTTGGGAAAATGAGTCAAATTAGTAAGCAAAATGCTTCTCCTGGGGGCTATTTCCTTTAAGGTAATAGAACAACGTTAACTACCTAGTAATAAATTAATTCTGTCTTGGCCGCCTTTTCAGCACAGCTGTTGTCCTGGTTCCTCTGCCTGGCTCAGGCTGGGGTGCCCGCGGGCTCCTTTGGGCTTCCACTTCTTTAGGGGTTTGAGTAAGTGGAGGAAAAGAGGGGTGCCAGACTGGAATTGTAGCTGTGCTTTATATCAGCAGCTAGAAACCTTGAACTGCAACTTCTAGTTAAAAGGAACCTGAACACCCCACTGTGTCTCCCCAGCACTGCAACCAAATTCGGGGAGGGCTGCATGTGTCGTTCAGCTGCCCCTACTGCATTTAAGAGGAATTCAGTGTCTTCCTTCCTAGAGAGCCCAGCCATGCACGAGCAATGACAGTAACTCATAACTCAAAGATAATTAAAATGGACCAATAAAACGTGTATATGAAGAGCCCTAAGCTTTTTCTTTATGCTGCAAGAAAAAGTATTTTCCACATCCTGAAGCGATGGGCAGCACAAACATGATTGCCTACAGTGAGCTGAACAGCTTTAGCAAAATTTTCTATTACACATCAGGAATCCAATACAATATGACAGCCAATCCCAAAAACAAAAAATGACAAGTAGGAAGGCAGGAATTTCATGGCATTCTGCCTCATTAGGTTACACAGATTTTCATAGTAATATTAGTTAGACACGAATAAAACAGCAGCAACAAAACTGTTCCGTTATTGGAACCCACAAAGCAAAATTGTCCAGGGCAGTTGGGAAATGGCTCTCTGACCACTTTTACACAAAACCACTTCAGGTTCTGGGCCAGTCCTCAAACAGAACCTGCTTTAAGTCATAATCACATGCAGAAAGGGAAACCTATTACAACCTTAAAGATTTATTTCAGTTCATAACTATATAAGGAATTGGTGATATGGTTAAATCCAAAAAACATACAATTCTAATGACTCTGCAAGTAAATATTATATCTAAACACCAAGTTTTCTCAAACAAGACATTTTCCTGAGGTATATACAAAGCGACCATAATCCAGTGCTTAAGAGACTTCATGACAAAAGCAATGAAAATGTTGGACACATATAATAGTGAAGTTTTCTGTGGAGAGCAGATAATATTTAAAAACACTGCTATATTACTCTTGAGTAATCAGATTTTACTGCAGTTTTCTGCATCATAGAAAAGTAGACTACAGGATACTGTGCCAATAAGTTATTTCTCTATAAGAAATCCTGGAGACTTTCTTCATTAACAAGTAATAAGAGTTTTTATTACAAACATCAATGTTATATCCACCTCAAATATAAAATACTGATAAACATCCTTTAGTATAAGGAGAAAGTTGCCAAGCAGTGCCTAAGGGGATTATTCCTGTCGGGTGGCTAATGCATTGGCCTGCTTCTCTGTGTTATATGGGCCATGCTACTGCTGTCAAAAGTAATAATAATTAATTCCACTATGAGCCATAATACAAATTGTCAGTCCTCCCATAAACACACACAGAAATTAAGGCTATTTAAGATGCTTAAAGCAGCCAGTTGTCCAGCACAAGAAAAGATAAGCTACGCTCCAGCTGTGAGAGAGAAGCACGTTGAAGCCTGCACGTCCCTAGTGCCAAGTTCTCAGGGTCTTCATGGTGGGGTGCTCAGCTTTAGTCTGACAGCACTCAGTACCCAGCTGAATCACACCTGATTTAATGAAATTTTATGATCGTCCAAGGGCACTTCTGTTCAGTATGCCGATTTTTAAATGACCATCTGGAATCTTCTTCAATAACTAGATTGAAAACACACTTCAGTTTCTATTAAACATTTATTCAGGAAGCCATTCTTTCTCTGTTTTTTTTTTTTTTCCTTTTGGCATTTCAGTCTATTGTGTCTTATTATCTTAGACTTTAGCACACCAACAAGTTAGCAAATATTCCTAAAGTCAGAGCAAAGTGCTGCACATGCTTTTGCCATTGCGGGCAGAGAGAGAACGAACGTGCTGCTCATAGTGCTTGACACCCTGCACAGGAAAGCTCAGCGTGAAAAGCTGCACAGATCTCCCAGCCTGTCTGAATACTTATCCTTGCGCTCATTATTTTCTCTTAACCAAGTAGAACTTCAGATGGTGAATAACCTTTCATAATAGCTTCATATATTTGAGATTAGAGTCAAATCTCTTTTAGCTTGGTAAACGGCCTTGAAATGACTCCTAAATTGATGTAGTCTGTCCCACAAGCACCGTATTTTTGAGATTTCAAACATTTTGAAGCCTTTTACCATTATTATTAGTGACAGTATCACAAGACCATCACACGTAAGTGTGAATTAAAATCTTAATCCCACAAAGTGTTGAGCACTTAGCATCTAATAGGACACGTTTAGCACTTCACAGAATCAGGCTGTAAAGAGAATTTTATTAGAAAGTCTTTAAACCACATGTATGGCCAAACTTATAGCGGCAGAAGAAATAATTTGGCACCTGGTTGGAAAAGGGGAATAAAATAGAATACACCTAAAACTAGCAGGCACTACAGAGGAGGGCAAAGAAACCACACTCCCCCCCGGCAATTGCCGCTTTTTCCTTCCGTCTCCCCTTGACTTGGCTCAGAAGAGGCAGAACGTGTTTTATTGCTGCGTGGTAGCCCCTGTCCCTTGCTGGGGCACCACTAAGAGCCATTCCTTCCAATATATTATCATCACTCACAACCAGAGTCCTGGCCATGTGTCCTCCTGTAGGAGCAAGCACAGGGCACAGCCCCAGATGTTTCCAACAGCTCTATTATATTCCAGTGATCATGGAAGTTGATCAGAGAGACCCAACCTCTGCTCTCTGCGCAGCCACTCCAGGTGGAGAAAGAGAGAAGCAGTAGCTGCCCCACTGCTCGTATCCCTGTGCACAGGTGTAACTTTTTGGGAGCCACCCTGGCTTCAGGTCCTGCAAACCCTTGCAGTGGTGCTGGAGGTGGCTGCGCTGATATTAAAGGACCGTCTAGTTCTCCAAGGCTTATGCAAACTGCTCCCTCTCTCCAGTATTTTAAGGCTACTCTCTCTGGCAAAGACAAAACTTAGCAAAGTAAACAGAGCCTTTCAAATCACTTCTTACACAAATCATAACATTCTGATATCAAACCTCTTGGGAAATAACTTTGAAAAAAAAAAAAAAGCAGTTGCATTGTTCAACTACACTGGGAAAATCCAGCTCAATTATCAGAGTTAAACAACAATATTAATATCATTTGGATGGCTACTTATGATTGTTCATCAGGAGGGATTTCAAGACGGATTTGCATTGGCGTTTACTCTAAACAAATATTTAGTAGAGAAGTATTCTGAAAGACACAGCTCCAGCACTTGGAATATCAGAGAGGTTTAGCTCAGAAATTCTAAGCAAACAAACCAAGAAAAGCCCATGCCAGGGTAGGGGCAGAGCTGCACCCGCGTGGGCCGGCGCCTCCTGCAGCCGCTCGCTCGGGACAGGGCCCTCGGCAGCGCCCGCAGGACTCGCACGGGTCCCTCCCGCAGGGACCGGCTGAGGAGCCCAGGGCTTGCGTGCCTTAAGCTGTCCTCAGAGCTGCCTTCCTTAACTGCATCAGTCAGAATTCCATTCCTGATTCCTACACTGTCTCACACACAGGTCAATAGCTAGCGAATACTCCACATCCAGTCTCTCCTTAAAGACTAGAGACTGTTACCTTTAATAAAGGCTTTTGACTCTTTTTTCTTTTTCTTTTCTTTTCATTTTTAAATTCACTTCTTTTTTAGTTCGCTTTCCTGCTTCAATAGGCAGAGACGGTCACTGTGCCACTTGCACTGATGCTCCTTTTGGTGAAGGAAAGAAGAAACTAAAGAAACGATGAATGTTAGTTTTGTTATTGCTACTTATGCAACCACAGTTACCCAAATTGGTAGTTTATTAGCCAATAAAATCTAACCACGGATCTCAGAATGCAATCACAAAAATGACATCCCAATTACTGTGGGTCAAAAGCTTTTTATTTATGAAGGCCTCTAAGGACAAGCCCTGCTGAGCTAGGAGCACAAGTCAACAACACTGGCGAAAATGCCGAAGTTATTACACCAGAGGTAAGTCTGGGGCAGGTTTTTCTTACTGAGCTCCTTGAGTATCTCACTGTGATTTTTATGCGTCAGCGTTCACTCAGTTACAGTCCTTATAGAAGGATGAAGGGAGAAGATCACTATTGTATATGGTGACTGCTTTTTTAAATCTTGGCAGGCAAAAGTATAAGGAGAAGTTTAGCTTCCAATTGCTGAAGCTAAATAAAATTTCCTCCTTCTAGGAACAGTAAGCATAGGAAACCACTAGAAGAGCTGGCTTAAGGCTGTGGAAGATCCACCATTTCAAAATAAATTTTCTCTCAAAAAGGTTCTCTACTCAGACCTGATTCAGGATTTTTTTTTTCACCCAACAATATGCAGGTGACAAACTTTTGGCTACAAATCTATGGTAACTTGTTTTAAAACACTAGGAGGAATATATCCACTAGGCCAAAAAAACTCATTCTAAAAGTCAAGAAAAACATAGCATCTGTTGTCCATACAGCTTGTCATAAAAAAAGAAAAGCTTAGTATGAATGACCTATACATTACTAGGAACACTTGTATGTTCCTCCTGTTGCTTCCAGTGATCAGTGGCCAAGTACATCAATGACAGGTCCCAGCTTGGAGAAACTGTACCTCCCGTATGGATCCTGGGCATGGCATTCCTCCAGGTCACACTATAATATTCCTCCACATGTTTTTGTTTAAAAGCCCCTCTGGAACTGCATACAAGCTGCAGACCTGTGGAAGTTTATTCAAGAGTGTTTCTGTTCATCTTGAAATGGTTATCCAGGAGAAGCATGTTTCAGTTCAAAGTCTACTCTGGATTCCCGCAGAGGAGCCATACCTAGTATCTGCAGCTCTGAAAACGAATCAGGAACCCTTATCCCAATCCTCATCTTCTGCCAGCTACTGCAAACCTTCATGTGCTCTACAAACCTTGTCTTCTCACACAGTAATTTAAAGTGCTGCTTCTAAAAAGACTGCTATTCAGGTTCAGACCTCAGTCTCACCTAATTCTCACTGTTTTCAAGATCCTTCCTGGCTTGCCTAGTCTACATCTTGCCTACAAACAAAATAGCTTCCCCTTTTTTCTCAGCTGTTGATCACTAATTTTAAGTTCCCCAACATCACTTTTCCTGAGCTCTTCCTGAGTTTATTCCCTTATTGCTTTCCACATTTCCTAGACACATCTCCGTGGTCACTCGTTTTATCGTCCAAATTTTTCCTCTCATGCAGCAGCTGCTATGTGATAATATATACATCTGGATAAAGCATCTGGGTTAGACTCTGACAGTCAGAGTCATCTTGTAATAACTGTGAACAGCACAAACCCTACCATACACTCTGGCTGGCTGTTTTTCTAGGACAGGCTTCTTGTCAGAAGTTCATGAATTACCTAATGCAAAGTTCCCTGCTGAAACCTGCCCAGGTTCAACCCTCTCTTCAGCAGATGAATATTCAATACTGAAAGAAAAGCATCAGTGTTATGAGAGTTAGTAGACAGTCATTCAAATTGGAGGGATGAAGAAATATTAATAGAGATGTTCTGAACAACTGAACCTGTGATAGGGCAAGCTGATAATTTTAGGACTTGGAAAAAAAAATTGAAAGGTTTAGTAAGAGTAAGACCCAGAAGTACTTGACTGACTTGATAAAAGGAGTGGAAGGCTTTGAAAAAGCCACTGTATAAAGTCAGTTCCACTGTAAAAAGTCATTTTTCAAATAAAGTAATGAGATGTGTTAGGCATTTGTTTCACATTTGTCTGTCTGGGTTATCTGCACGAAATCCAGCAAAATATATCAGTGGAATATTTTAAGAAAAACATTGTCCAAGGTTTTCCATTAGGGAACTTATACTGTTTTCCTTACAATGAGCATAACCAATTTAAAAGTTGCTAACACTGGATTTCTTCAACATTGCATGTGTTACTAATGCCATTTATAAAACAATGTTTTCCCCAAATTGTAATAAGATCAAGCATCAGTTACAAGAGCATCTAATAAAAAGGGTTTTTGGCAAAACAGACAAGTATAACACTGCTAGACCCAGACCTGCTCTGTTCCCTGAAAGCTAATGAAGTTCTGAATAAAGTACCTCTTAAAAGGACATCAGGGCTCTTGACTCTCCACAGAGAAGAGGATGTGTAGACAAGAGGCTCTTGTCTACACAGCCCAAGGGTGTTGCAGTGTTGCTAGCACACTGTGCTCATTCCTTGCTTCCGTGAACTACCCCGCAGGCACCGGTCACATCTACCCACACACAGCGGCTGGGAACAGAACAAACCCTTGGACTCTCCTTCCCTCCCTCCCTCCTCCTGTGCAGGCCCTGCAGACAGAATGAGAGCGACTTGTTTTATCAAATCCCTTACTATTAAACACTTTGAAAGAGAGCAGTTTCCATAAACACCATGTAACAACAGGTCAAACCACAGCTTAGCTCAGAAATCTCTGCTATCCTGCTCTTTTGTGAGAGAACCTCTTAAACACAGAGGCTGATTTATAAAGTCTTAAACTCCCTAATTTTTTACAGGTCATAAGGGATGGAGCCTCTCAGCAACTTTGCAGAATCCAACTGCTGTTTAGAGAAGGATGGTCCTATGTTCAGAGATGTGTGGTCTTCTGAACAATCAAGCCCTCAGATTTGTTACAGTAGTTAAGGCCCAATTTTAATTCTAAGCCCAGAGTCTCCACCTCAAGGAAGAATTCAACACTAATTACAGCTGCCAAAGCACGTTCCGGAAGCAGCACAGCACACGCATGCATACAGCCAGGTAAAACACATTGAACAAACCTCTTCCATGTAGAAAATAGACCAGTTCTATTCCTCTCCATTTAAAAACATCCATCTTTCAATTTTGTTTTCATATCGTCTCCTAAGATCTAACCACTCCACACTTGGTGCTCCATGTTTTCTTTCCAACTGAGCTTGCAAAAAATCCCAATTTAGCATTAAGTTGTGAATTTAACTGATGAGCTGTTTAGCCTCCCCTTTTAAATCATTAATAAAGATATTCAGTCTAACTGAGCCCAATACTTATCCTGCAGGCACTGTTTTCTGCCTTGCAGCTCAGATTACTGCCACATCTATTATTTTTGCTTATGGTCCTTCAGCAAATTTCCAGGCCTTGCAATACTTGAGCCAATTTTTTTTTCTAAGTAAGTTTAATGTGGAATTTCTTCCAAATGGTTGCTGAAGTATTCACTGTATCCCACTATCTCCTGATAGTGTAACTTGATTTTTTAAATGGAAGAGTATGGCTTTTGATTTTTGTTTCGCTTGTCCAACAAGTTTAATGGTCACAGCTCTATTTTAAACACTATTGGAGGTGTGTGTGCCTTCCAGTGCTGGTGTTTTACGGGAGAACTGTAGTGGGATTTGTACTGAGGAGCAATCATCGTTACCTGCATCCCATGGCCAGTATCTTCTTGACAGAGGCAACTCTGGCAAGTTGGCAACCCACAAACCTCCCGGCTGCAAAAGCCTGGACTTCACACCAGGTAGTTTATGCTGCTGAAGAGCTGATGGTGGCTGCCACAAAACTGCTTTCAATTCTTCAGCTAGCCAGATAGTTAGCCGATACCGCAGCCAAACAGCAGTTTGCTCCTTGCACTTCAAGATAGTGGCACAGCATTTTGTGCTTCCCCTCTTCTACTATCATCAGCCCTTCAAAGTCAATTTGCTATTTTGTAAATTCGGTAGTTAATTTCTAATCCCATTGTTAGGCTCACATATAAACTACTTCTCATTCTCGGATGTCTTCTCATTGTCGTGGTGAGAGACACTATTCTCATTCCCACAGCTACAGACCCAGCCCGGTGCCTGGAACAGACACGAGCCCTGAGCACGGCCTCTCTCGGTGAAGGAATGGGCAATATCACAGATATTAACCTGATTTTACAGGCAGAGACCTGAACTAGAGAAAGGTCAAGCTGCTCAAGACTCCATAGCAAATTGGGAGCACAAATCAGGTACTCGGAGCTCCCACACAAGCACCACACCAGCCAAGCCATCCAATTACTTCAACTGTTCCTTGAGAAGCCTTTCATTACGTGAGAGGCAAGAGTCTGAAATAAATTCACAGCCTTACAGAGAAGCTGTTTTTGCCTCTGTGCTCCCAGATCAGGCTGCCAGCTTCAGCGCTACAGTTTGACGTTCGCATCATAGCTGGGACTGTGGCACAAAGTGCAACCCGCCGTGAGCCACGTGCAGACCCCAGCTCCGTACATCTGCGCTGGCCTGCAGGAAGGGACATGCCTGCTTGCACTGACTTCAGAGTCAAATTCACAGGATCTGCAGGCCCGTGCAGGATGTTACACAGCTACAGCCACCCTCCTGCTAGCGCCCAGGATCCGCATCTCAGCAGGGCTGCCCTGTAAATGCCGAAAGACGTGGCCCAGATCTCGCTGAGGCGGAGGCAGGAGAGTCATTCCCGTTGGGCACTCTTGGGCACTCATGGAATAACAGAAGCTCACCACTTACTTGGGAACTACTGACAAACCACACCGCAGTGCAGCTGTGAAATAGCTGCTTCTCTCAAACCCTCCCCTCTTACATCCCCCACACTTTGCTTTAAGCAGATGAGATGAAGAGTTATCAATAACTTGTAGACAAAACCTGGATTCTCACTGGGATATCAAAATAGATCAAGGGATCTAAGAGCTTAACTAAAAATGTTAAACAGGACTCTAAAAACCTGATCCCTGTATGATGCTATCCAAGCCATTATTCAAAGTGACTGAAGGTTAGGAGCCTCATTTCTTTATAAGCACTAAGTGTACAGGAACAGAAGTCCCCTTTTGCTTAGCAGCTTTCCATTCAATAAAATTCCCCATTTGTCTTTTTTTTTTTTCCAAGACTTCGTTCTTCCTGCTAATCAGTGCCAGCTGCCAATTAGGATTGACAATAGAAGAAAGTCTTTATGATCTTCAGTCATCACTATATAAAACACCATACTGTACTGCATCCTGAGCTCAATTCCTCTTTCTCTCAGAAGGAGAACTTATTTTAAGTTTACTGGTGTTTTAATCTTTTTGTTGTTCTTGAGCCAAAAACAAAATTCTTTCCAATTCCCCCATTCTGGAATTGGTCTGTGAATACTGAGCATGTACACTGATCTAGTTGGCTGCAACTTCAGCTAAATTGCTGCTGCTGCTGCTGTTCCTGCTCTCTACCATCTCGTAAAATATTGATTCCTGCAGCATACACCAGGAGAAAAAAAAAATCGATTTTCCCCTAGACACAGCAGATTGGCAACAACATAACAGACCAGCCTGTCAGCTTGGTGTGCAAGACTAGCATCCAAAAATGATGAGAAAGCGTGAGGGAGGTGGAGGGAATGAGTACGCAAATTGTGAGGTATCAGAAGTGAGGCAGGCAAGGAAAAGTGAGGATGACTTGAAGATCATTTAAAATCCTTATTACGAACCTCTACCAGCTTTTCTACAGAACAGTCAATGGTAGCCAGGATGATTCCTTCGCACTGATCCATCCTGCCAACTTTTGGCACACACATTGAAGCAATTTGTTGACTGTGTTTGCAACTACTAAAACAACTGGCAAGAAATGCAAGGAGAAATGCAAAGAGGAAGAATTCTGCAAGGCACATGGCTGTACAACCTGGCTGCACACTGCACTGACGCGCACAGCCAGAACCCACCATACAAACGCTCCTGTCCCTGAAACACCAAATTGACCTTGAACAGGAGAAGGAGGGGCTGCTGGGCACTAACAGGATCCATCTGAGAGACAGTATAAGAAACACGAGGAAAACAAATCTCCCAAGTAGGTTGAAGAGCGAACGTCCATTCCCCCTGTTGTGTTTACAATTCTCAAGGTTTCCTGCGGTGACTCTGGAAACTTACAGGTTTATTTCTCCAGAAAGTGCCCCAGTTTGTGTCCAACCCTTCCTACAAGCGTGGGCCTGGGAAACCTCGCACTGCTGCCGGCCCCTGCATCAGCGAGTGGCGCCCTGGGAGCCCCTGGGACGCTCTGTCCCACTGCTCCCTCGGGCAGCAGCTGCGGGGACCAAGCACAGGCTGCCCCCAAGTGATGCCTGTGATAAAGCCAGAGCTCCTGGAATTGTGGAGAGCAGCTCTGCAGAGAAAGACCTGGGTGTCATGGTGGATGATAAGTTGACCATGAGGCAGCAGTGTGCCCTCATGGCCAAGAAGGCCAATGGGATCCTGGGGTGCATTAAGAAGAGCATCTCCAGCAGGTCGAGGGAGGTGATCCTGCCCCTCTACTCAGCCCTGGTGAGACCGCATCTGGAGTATTGTGTCCAGTTCTGGGCTCCACAGTACAAGAGGGATGTGGAGCTGCTGGAGAGAGTCCAGCGCAGGGCCACGATGATGATCAGGGGCCTGGAACATCTGCCCTACGAGGAGAGGCTGAGGGAGCTGGGCCTGTTCAGCCTGGAGAAGAGAAGGCTGAGAGGGGATCTAATCAGTGTATATAAATACCTCAAGGGAGGGAGCGCAGAGGACAGAGAGGTTGTAGAGTCTCCTTCTCTGGAGATCTTCAAAACCCGCTTGGACGCAGTCCTGTGCCACGTGCTCTAGGTGTCCCTGCGTATGCAGGGGGGTTGGACTAGATGATCTCTAGAGGTCCCTTCCAACCCTAAGCATTCTATGATTCTATGATTCTATGAATTCTTATTCCCATCTCAGCTCCGCCAGAATCCAGTCTCTGATTATGTGCAGCAGCTAGGGCACAAACACACATTAAAACCACACTCAAATCAGTGGAGCTTTTTATATACTGTAATAGATCCCGACTGTAACAAAATATTAATATAGAGCTCTCAGGGCAAAGGATATGGTATTGGGTCCAGGACACACGTTTTTAAAAGGTCCCTAAATGCATATTCGTATAATAAACCACAAAAGCTCTAAAGAAGCTGCTGCCATCTGTTCTCTGGACGTTGATGTTTCTCTGTGATTCCATCCCTCCCCCAGCACCTCACTCTGTTTTCTAGGCTATCATAAAAAAGGGGAATGCAAAGAAAGGAAATGAAACCAGAAAAATTGCAGTTGAGACTACATCCTTAAGTCACAACACTGTTCCTGGGTATCGCAAGGATCTCCAGAACTTTCATGTGACATGTGGTACGGTAAGAAGTTGGGTTGTGGACAGAGTTTAAGCTTTAGCTCTAAATTTCCTTACTTTCACCATGTAAGCCAGACTCATAACTTCTTTTGTACATGGTTGCTTTCTGATTTAATGTGCATTCATTTATTACATGTAATCTGAAACAGATACCACACTCCTGCTTTAAACTGAAGGTTTGGGTGCTGTGGCTAAGGCAGAGAAGAGCAGAGCACTGACTTTCTCTTTAAATTGCCCCATCAGTCTTCTCTCAACGGGCAGTGAGGTGGGCAAGAACCCACCAACCACCTGCTACAGCAGGCACTAAGCACAGCCTGTCCCTACCCTATAAAGGACTGGGAACATTTCTGTTCTGGATCAGAGAAACAAAAAGGATCAAAAAC